>PVIW01006062.1:0-94067 GCA_004026585.1 Noctilio leporinus | reverse complement strand
CTCCTCTTCTTCTTCTTCTTCTTCTTCCTCTCTCTCTCTCTCTCTCTCTCTCTCTCTCTCTCTCTCTCTCTTCATCTGCCTCATTTGAATTCTCTCTCAACAATCTCACTAAATTATTGCCAAGAAGGGAAAAAGGCATGAGGACTTGGGGTTCCCTCTGCTCCAATGTCTGTTCATCTATCACTGCACCTTGATGGGACATTTCTCTCTACATCTCTGAGCCAGCAGCCAAGAAGACCTGATCCAGCAGTTCTTTCACTGGTCCCTTTGTAGGCTGCCAGGGAACAGAGATGCTTTCCAGCCTGCAGCAACAGACCACTTGACCTTAAGAGTCTCTTGCTTTTTGTATTAGAAAAGGCTATGTTAGCTAATTTAAGAGCAACCTCAGAGACTTGAGCCCTACTAAGTGTCTGACCACTGTTCGGTGTCCAGTATCTGATGTTCATTTATGCCTGTGGTTCTTTTTTTTTTTTTTTTTTTTTTTTTTTTTTTTTTTTTTTTTTTTTTTTTTTTTTTTTTTTTTTTTTTTTTTTAAATTTTATTGTTGTTGTATTACATCCATCCCCTTTTTGCTCCCCTCTGTCCCCCCACCCACCCACCCATTCCCCCCAAAGTCAATCCCACCTGTTGTCCATGTCCATGGTTCCTTTATGCCTGTGGTTCTTTTATGTCACAGTTCAACCTGTTTCGAGTTATGCCTAGAGCTTCCCCCAGGAACTAGACTGATGGTCTATATCTAGTCCAGTGATGCTGCTCACCAATCTTAATAGTATGCCCTACTATCCTTTCATTTTCCTATCCAAGTAGCAGCCAGGTTCTTGGTTCCCTTTCCTCTGGTCATTGTCATCTTCCCAGCTACAAGGAGTTTTGTGGATGGAAGGCAGCAGGATTAGTTTCTGCTTGGGCTGAACAGCAAAGAATCTCAGGTCAGGGCAGTTTTTGAAAGAATATGTTTAGTTTTGAGTTTGTCTTTTTTGGATATGTTTTTAAAGAGCTCCATTAAAAAAAAAAAGATTTTATTTATTATTTTTAGAGAGAGGGGAAGGGAAAGAGGCAGAGAGAGAGAGAAAGAGACATCAATGTATGGTTGCCTTTCACCTGCCTCCAGCTATGGACCTGACTTGCAACCTGGTTATGTGCCCTGGCAGGGGAATTGAACCAGTAACCTTTGGGTTCTCAGGTCAGTACCTTACCCACTGTTCCACCAAGCCAGGACCTAAAGAGCTCCATCTTTTTGAACTGCTTATCATGTGACAAAGTAAGTAGTCCTTGGGCTCACATCCTGGGCTTCCGCTGTTAATGAGTTACTTCAGGCCAGCATTTCATCATTTGACAATTGTCACCCTTTATTTTAGCTGTACTTCAGCCTCAGTACTAGGGTATTGAGTCAGCCAGCTGGACAGTCACGGCCTAAGGCCGCAATCAGGAATTTGGAGTGCTTTAAGAAGCTTGCTGCTTGAAAGGATGATGTCCTGAAGCCTTGATCCTGGGACTGCCTGCCTGGGAAAGTGCACACCCTGACTATTCCGTGGGCTTCCAGTGGTTTGGGTTCCCATTCCATCACAGCTCCCCGAAGCATAGGCTACTGCCAGGACAGGTGATGGGGCAAGGAGGGAAGACTTGCTGCCTCCATCCTGCCTTGTTAGTTTGCCTGGGTCTCACTGAGGAAGGAGGGGCCCTGCCTCCTCATCTCATTGCATCCCTTCAGTGACTCAGAGTCTCAGAAGGAAACCCTGGCTCCTGGGGCCACTTCCTACTGGCATTGTAAGCCAAGCAACTCTGTTTCTGCCTGTTTCCAAGCCCACCCTTTTCCTCTGAGCTTGAGGATAGGGATGGGCACTTTTTGCTTGTGTCTGAAAGGAAGGAACATCTTTCTGTGACTGACAAAAACTAAAGGGGAAATGAGGTAACAGAAAGAAATTGTGTGGGGCTGGGGTAGAGTCTCTGGGGATCCAGGGGCTGGTCATAGCGGGCTCATGATGCTAAACTGGAAAGTTTCTTTTTTTTTTTTCCTCCTCCAAGATTATATAAGTGCATGAAGTTTAGGTTAAAAGGGTGGGATGGGGAACTCTTTTTTTTTTTTTTAGGATTTTATTTATTATTTTCAGAGAAAGTGGATGGGACAAAGGCAGAGAGGGAGAGAAATATCAATGTATGGTTACCTTTCACCTGCCTGCAACTAAGGACCTGGCTGGAGACCTGGCTTGTAACCTGGTTCTGTGCCCCGACTGGGAATCGAACCAGTGACTTCTTGGGTTTGCAGGCCAATGCCTATCCACTGAGCCACCAGCCAGGGTGGGAATTTATTTTTATCTTTGTATTGTGTAGGTCCGAAATTACGCTGTAGTTCCTCTTTTGCTTTTTGCACTGTTTGTTCCCATGCCTGTACTTTGAGCTAGAACTGAGACCTGTGCTCTAGGGGGTCTGATTGGGGTTGGGGGATGATGAGTGATGCCAGTTAGGATTGGGGAAGGAGCAGCCTGGGCTCTTATACGGGATCCACACTCTGTCCTAAGCTCTGTGGGTTCACTGAATCCAGCTAGCTAGAGCTAATAGCAGACGGGCAAAGTAGAACTCCTTTTGCCAGAAGTGTGGCATCTGCTATTCTGGGTGGACCATGCGCAACAACGTCTGCTGAAGATGGTCTGAGAACCTGCGTTGTAGCTCTAACTTGGGTCAGGGTTAGCCAGCCTCTAATGGGACTTCTTTTGGCGTCACTCATGCTGAAACATTGTGCCAGGAAATAATCTGGGGGACTCATGTCCCCTAAACTAGGTCCATATATATATATATATATATATATATTTAAATATATATATATATATATATAAATTTTTTTTTTTAAAGGAGAAGCTGTTCAGTGGGTACCCTGAGTTCTGATGACTTAAAAAGAAGTTATTTTCAAATGCCAGTGGTGTTAGACTCTCAGAGAGACCATAGGACCTGCAGGGCTACCTGTTGGTTTGAGGGTGTGATCTTATTCTCTTGTTCCCATTGTTTGCCTAAGAGATACCAGTCTGAAATTGGGGATCACTTAGTTTTTTATGAAATGCCATGAAGTTTGAATTAAATTTCCCTTCCTCTTTCTGTGCTAGGAAACTGTATAATCCAGTTTCAGAATTGTGATTTGACGTCTTTATCTTTTTTGGAGAAGCTCCCATTTTAAGTAATTTCTCTTTCTTCTTATTCTGTTTCTACCCTGTCCCAGGAGGGCCTGGCCATGGATTCTAGAATCTCAGTGGAAAGTCAGAAAACAGCAGCAACCATATTCCCTCTCGTGGTGCTTCTACACATTTCCCTGGAAAATGGTTCCCCTGGAGAAGCCGAGGGGCAGAATCAGCAGGCGCTCTAGCCTCCCTGGGGCTTGGGGCAAGGCCCACCCCTGGTCAGCAGAGTGGCTTTTCCCCTCCTGCCCTGGGCCAGGATGGGCATTCCCTCTAGATTCAGGTCTGGGCAGGGGTCTTCCGGTCCCTGACATGGGGCTGTTTCCCCATCCTTCCTTCCCACCTTTCTTTGCTGGCCAGCTTTGACCTAATTCAAGTAAGTATCTTCTTGTCCTGAGGAACCTTAATGCCGTCAAGTGGCAACATGAAATATTGTGCTCCATGCCCCTCCAAAAGGATCAAGGAGAGTAGATGAACTTTCCAAAGTGAGAGACTTATAGCTGCTTCTGTTAAAAAATAAAATAAAAATATAAAAAGAGGGGGGGTAGGCTTTGGGCCTTCTTCTGCTATGGCTCCAGGGAAAGAAGCCTGGGTTAAAGCTTAGGGGTATGATAGTGCCAGAAGCAGAACTAGTAACATCTAGGATCTATTCAGAAATCTTAGAAGAAATCTGCTTTTCTTCTGTGGAAAGATAATGAGGGATCAAGGGGCTCTAAGAACATTGCAAAGAAGCCTTCATGTTCCAAAGTAATATTTCCCTTTCAGTCTGCATCGATACTTCTCCTGGAGCATGAGGGCCGGATTTCCTCATTTTGTAACAGGACTAGACTGGCACCAACAAGTTAGCTATCCAGCGAGGGTAAGTTTCTTCTCTGTGCATGGGTGGCTCGTCCTTCCCCAGGTGCCTTTTGGCTAGCCTACTTAAGGTTGCCATATCTTTTTGGTAAGAGCAGATGATTTAAGGATTGGCTGGGTTGGCAGGAGAAGAGCAGGATAGATCTCCTGGGATGGACTCCCGCAGGAGTTAAAAAACAAGGAGCCAGGATTGTGCCGGCAGCCAGGGAGACAGTAGGGCCTGTGAGAACCGGCAGAGAGGCCCTGGCCCCTAGCATCCAGGCAGTCTTGTGAGGTAGGGGCACGCAAGCAAAGCAGAACTCTATCCTCACTTCCATTTTGAGCTTCAGTGCTTTACTTCAGTACGAGAAAAAACGGTGCCAAAACTGAAGCTCGCTTTCCATCTTTTCAAAAGACAACTGTTGGGAAAGGAGGGATGATGAGTTGCCAGGTGGGAGGGGAGAGTTGGCAGGGAGAGATGGTACAATAGAACCAGGATTGAGACATTCCTGTCCTCTCCCCTGATGTGTCATGGTCCAGGGAATGAAAAGAAATTCGACCTTGGTTTAGTTTTTTCCTCGGGTTTTTCTTTCACCAAGTTCTATCATGCTAAATCCAGCTGCCTGATCTGAGCTCAGGGCGGCCTCTTCAAGCATTAACCTGGCTTGTCGGAAGCTACCCCCACCCCTCCAGATTGGCCCTGGCTTCCCCAAGCACTGGAGAAGAGTGTCAAGTCCTTAGTAACCCTTTGTAGTTACTGCTCTGGATTCCCTGCGGGGGTGAAACCAGCTCTGTCTATAGCCATAATGCACATTTATAGCTGCACAGTGAGATGTGATTGAGGGTGTTGATGCTGGCTGGTCTGGGAAAGCAACAGGGGTGGACACAGCTGTCTTCCTTTTGGGCTGGCTCCATTTGTGCCTACTTCTTCCATGCCCCACCCAATCCCACCAAAAAGGGAAGAGTCAGGATGTTTTTTCACTGTCCATTGCTTTATGTTTTAATAAACAATTTTCAGTGAAAAAAGAATCAAGTACACGTACCTAAAATCTAGCCAATACCTTCTTTTCCAAGTGAATCACTTTAGGCAGATAAATTTGTGAATCCCTGACATTCTTCACATTCTCTGACATGATGTTCTAATGTTTTGAAGTCAGTAGCTAAATGTACCTGTGTTCTCAAACATGTTCATATGATTGTGTGATGCTAAGGAGATATCTATATTTGTGTTTGGGCATGAACATTTATCAACCTTGTTAGTAATTTCTGTAGGCCAAGTTCAGGTTATTTAAATTATGTCTATTTCCTAGCATATGAGCTCCACAAAACAGGCGTTTGTCTGTTTTGTTAACCGATGTATCAGATGCCTAGAACAGTGCTTAAGGATTGTTATATGTGCATTAAATATTTTGTAAAAGACTGTTTTGTTGAATTCTTTGTATTTAACCATAGATATTTATATGATATTTTATATTATTTCAGGATTGCATTTCTTTATATGAAATTTCTGTTGTATAACCAATTGGAGACTATTTTAGATTTCAAAGTTTGGAATTTACACTGTAATTTTCAATCAATGGTAAATCAGTGATAAATTATCCCTGAATTTATTTCCATTGGCAAAAGAAACTGTTGACTGAAGTAGTTCTAGAGTTGAGTGTAGGGAAATAACATTTCAGGATCTGAATTGCTTTTTCTTAGTTTTGCATTTTTGCACTTCACAATTTTTTTAGAAGTTACTTTTTTCTCTTTTTGTTATAGTTGAACAAAAATATCATTTGCATTGTTGCCATTATATGTTTGTAGGAACCTTTGTGATACAGAACTTGCCATTCTTTTGAGATTTCATATTGAAATCCGAAAGATAATTTTGAGAAAGGAGAATTAAATTTATTCACATGTGTCATGCAGATGCTAGTTTTAACATGGGGACCAAATCTTCCATTGAAATAGCTTAATATGACATCACCTCAGAAGCAGAGGTTTCCAATTAGATCATATGATTCTAGCAGCTGTCTTTGTTTGGTATTGAAAACCTCAATATGTGCTTAGAAATTTAGCCAAGAGATTGAATCAACATGACAGATAGAGAACAAGTTCTATCCTCTCCTGGCTCCTCCCTTCATTTCAAAATCTCTAAAAATTACAGAAAAGTTAGATGGCTACACTCACATACATTCATGCACATACCTAGATATTGAGAAACCTGAAAGGGTGCTCTCAGTGGACCAGATATTATGAGAATCCTTGAGATTAGAAGGCAGATGGGATTGGATTGAAGGTGGACAAATAAAAGTTTCATAACAGAGGCTTAATACAGGAGTGGAAGTAACTCTTGGGAATGTTCTAAGCACACCATAAAAAAGCAGTAGGGCCCTTGGACAATTGTGTGAGTTATTGATTAAAGTACCGCTGTATGAAGAATTAGATAGGACAGCATCTCAACCTTATTCCTACTTATGCATACAGTGAGTAGCAGAAGAACTTGCTCCTGAAGGGGTCAGGGGAAGTCCACATAGGCCCTTGTGCTGAAAAGACAGAGCAGTGTCCTGGATGGCTTTTGACATCTGAGAGGAAGAGGGAAGCCCCACATCTTGAAGACTGGTACTAGATCACCTTATGCTCCTCAAATCCTGAAGGCAGAATGCAAAGAGAAAATCTACAAAAGAAATAAAAAGTTAAAGACACTACTTTAAAAACATCAACAATAAGTCTCATCACCTTTTAAGAGAAATAAGAAAAACCATAAAAATTGGAATAATGCCTTAGAGGAGCTGAGCTAGAATTCTATATCAGCAAAATATCCTTCAAAAATGAAGATAAGAGAAAAATATGTTTAGAAAACAAAGTTGAAAAAGAGAATTATCACCAACAAAACTAAATGAAGAATTGCTAAAGGAAGTTATTCAGAATAAAGGAAAAATGATCCCAGATGGAAACACAGAAATACAAGAATAAATTAAGAGCAATGGAAAGAATAAATATAAGGTCAGTATGTAAAATTCAATTGTATTCCTATACTATAGCAATAATAAATTAGAAAATAGACTTCTTAGGTGATAAAGTGTATAACAACATACCTACATATCAAATTGTATACTGTTACGAGGAATTAAAGAAAAACTAGATGGACAGTTACATTACATTTTTGTTTAGGAAGACTTATAAAAACATATCAATTCTCCTCAAATTGATATATAGATTCAGTGAAACTCCAATAAAAGTTCCAGCATTTTTAGTAAAAACTGACAAACTGATTTCAAATTTGCATGTAATAGCAAAATGCTACGAGTAGCTGAGAGAATCCTGTTTGAAGAAGAACAAAGTTAGAAGGGCTGTATCTACCATTTATTTATTTATTTAGAGAGGGTGAGGGAGAGAGAAAGAAAAGGTGAAAAACATCTGTGAGAGAGAAACATCCATTGGTTGCCTCTTGAATGTGCCCCAACTGGGGACCAAACCTGCAATCCAGGCCTGTGCCCTGCCCAGGAATCAAACTGGTCAGGTTTTGCAGAATGATGCCCAGCAAACTGAAGTACTAGTTCAGGGCATAACCTCTTACTCCTAAGATAAAATAATTATTAGGATACAAGGATATGGCTTTGGCTTCAAGACACACAAATAGACCAATAGAATAGAGTCCAGAAACAGACCTACAAATATGTAGTCACTTGATATATGATAAAAGGGATACTGCAGTGCAGCGAGGAAAGTATGATCTTTATATATTGTGCTGACGTTCGTATGGACACCAATGTATCTTGACTCTTAGCTACATATACCCAAACATCAATTTCATATACATTGTAGACTTGGATAAAGCAATAAAGCTACTAAAAGATAATGTGGGAAAATATCCTCAGGATCTTGGGATAGGCAAATATTTCTTAAGCTGGAAAGAAGAATCATTGATTATAACTTAAAAAAAAAGATTGATAAAGTTTATCATTAAAATTCAGAACTTCACTTAATAAAAAAACATAGAGACTAAAAAGACAAATTTATGTTATTTTTCTTTTTAAAAATAAGCTATGAATATATGTTGAATCATTGTCTCCAATTGACACTTTTAAAACTAAATTTTTAATTTTGCGATGTGTAGATTTACATGAAGTTGTATGAAATATTACAGAGGTCCTATGTAATATTTTAAAGGTAGCAGTTTAAAGGTAGCACTTTGCAAAACTATGGTACACACAACGAGAATATTGACATTGATATGATCCACTCATCTTCTGATTATCCCAGTTTTATTCTTACATGTGGGTGCATACACGTATGAGTGTATTTAGTTCTGTGCAATTTTATTACGTGCATGGTTTCATGTATCCGTCGCCACAATAAAGATACAGAGCAATTTCATTACCACAAAGATCACTCCTATTGTCCTTTCATTACCATTTCCACCTCCCTCCTTCTACTCCCTCTCTCCAGGATGCATTTTATAGCCATCACTAATTTTTGCAATGACCATGATGAAAATAACTATGTAATTTAAACAGTGGTTCACAAGCATTTATCCAAATAAATCAAACAAATGCTGTCTACATGTTTAACAGAGAAATAAAAGTTTAGTAGCTCTGAAAGAATTCCTTTGCTTATTAAGAGATTATTAAACAATAAATACCTTATAGAGGAAAACACAGTTTCACTTGGAAACCTATTTTTAAAATTTTCTTTAGCCATGTTTTTTTTTTTTTTAATTTTATTGTTATTGTATTACATCCATCTAGCCATGTTTTTTAGCCATAAGTATTAATATCAAGCACTGTATTAACAACTCACCATCACCATTTCTAAATTGAAATTAATTTATATTATCTTTTCCCTTAATGTAAGAGGGGGTTATCTACTGCTTTTCTTTTTCTTTCTTTTTTGCTTTTCTTCATTTCATCCTTTGGAAACTTTCCATGGTTCCATTTTTTCTCCAGTCTAAACCTGCTAGTTGCTGACCACACACACATTATCCCTTCTCTTTCAAATAAACAGAACCCTAGTTTTTACTGAGCACAATGTAGCTGAAAGATGGCATTTTCCAGCCTTCTTTGCAGCTAGTAGGGGCTATACATGTAGTTTTGAATTGATGGGGCTTTTGGGAAAACTCTTGAGAAATTAAAGCTGTTTCCTTTTTTCCTTCCTTCTCCGTGCTGCTTAAAGTTTGAGTGAGATGGCTGGAGCTTGAGCAGTTATTTTGGAACATGAAAAGACATGCTAAACAAAGATAAGCAGTAAAACAGAGGGAACCTGGGTCCCTGATGACCATGGAAAATTTTGTGCCTGCCTAAGACTTCCTACCTCTGGTCTTCTTTAATATAGAAGAGAAATAAATTTGCAAAAGGCACCAACTATTGAAATCATAACATATTTTAGTGGCTTACCCATACTTACATAAGAATTAGAACTCTCAGAGACCAAGTCAGATGATTACTTTAAATATATTTCAATATTTAAGCTAAAATTTCTATTGGGAAGTAAACTAAAATTTAAAGTGGAATCTCTGTGTTGGCATCTATTGTCTTTTTAATAATTGGGTTTGTGAACTTCCTGGTTATTGGCATAAACCAGTACATTTTGGGTATTATATTATGAGACTCTAGCTTATTTAAAGATACTACCCTGGCAGTGGAAGGGGGGCACTGCCCCATAACTTCCAGGTGGCAGTAGAAGTCCATTTCCTCACTTGGCCTCCATTGACACCAGAATGAATAACACCACTTGCTGCTGCTGCTGGGGGTGGCACCCAGCTTTCTCCAAGTCTGAGGTACATGAGGCAAAAAGAAAACCCAGGGAGCAAAGTGCTAGGATCCCAAGGTCACTAGCCAGTCTGCCTCCTTCTCTCTGCCTTTTATGTTCTTATTTTTAATATATACAATGTCCAAAGTTTTTAATTATTTATACTTACTGATTGGGAATATGAAAAAACATACTTACTCCATCTTCTTCGAAAGGCAAGTATATTGTTTACTCATTTTATTATAGAGCAGAATTGCCAACTCCTTCATGCTTCCATAACTAGAAGTCCCTCTTTCTACTTTCTACTTTCTACTTTTGCCCCTTAAACCACTTTTTCTTCTCTCCACGTTTTTATTTTTCTCACCTGAGAACATGCTTATTGATTATTTTTAGAGAGAGGAGAGAGAGAGGGAGAGAAACATCGATTGGTTGCCTCTCCTATGCATCCCAGCCAGGGACTGAACCCACAAACTCAGGTATATGCCCTGACCAGGAATTGAACCTGCAAACTTTCAGTTTATGGAATGACAACACCAATCAACTGAGCCACACCAGCCAGGCAGGGCTCCTTCTCTTCACTTTTATATTCTCTATCACTAGTTTAATCATTCCCAGTAATCTAAGTGAAAAAATAAAATGTAACTTTACTCAAAACATTTTAGTTACCTTCTGGTGTATAACAAACCATCCCAAAATTTCATGCCATAAAATGACAACTATTTTATTATCATTATGAATTATCTGGGTCAGGAATTTGGAGCGGATACAGCAGAGATGAATGAACTCTGGTCCATGATGTTGGGGGTCTCAGCTGGCAAGACTCAGATGGATGGAGGAGTCTGTACTGGCCAAAATGATGTGTAGGTTTCTTCACTCACTCGTCTGGTTCCCGGAATAGGAATACTTGAAGGCTAGGTTAGTTGTGACTATTAACTGGGATGCCTGATGTGGTCTTCTCCTGGGGCATAGGCTTCTTCAGAGGATGGCAGCCACAGGATAGTTCATCTTTTTCAATGGTGGCTCAGGACTCAGGAATAAATGCTCTAGTGAATAAGGCAGAAGCTGCATGACCTTTTCTGATCTAGCCTTAAAAGCTGTATAGCATCACCTCCACTATTACTTTATTATTTGAAGCAGTTATAAGCCCACCCATAGGCCACCCACCTCTCTATGGGAGACATGTCAAAAAATTTGAGGCCAATTTTTTAAGCTCCCACAAAAATATGCAAAATTTAAACACCTTTTTATGTAAAATGTATCAAAGCAGTGTAAAAGTGTAAAAAAAAATCAATGTCTTCAAGAAATTATTTTTCTTCTAGTATAATCAAAATTATCTGCTAAATTCAAAAGTAAAACATGAATGATAAATATCAAAATTTAAGTTTGTTTAAATACAATTGAAGCTTTTATTGGTCTTAGTAAACATTTCTACCTAAAACTATTCATAATTGTAGTTGCCAATGTGAAGAATAGGTGCTGTGTTTCATATATGTTACATCTAGATTCACATACATCTAAATCTAGGATAGCATTATTTAATATTGCAAATTGTTCCTTAGCTGCCATGTACAGCTCTTGTAAAAGCTGTACTAAATCATGAACAGTGGACATAGAGAGTTCAATAAAATGAACACTGTACTCTATTAGCAACTATTTCACTATTCAAAAATTTGTTCCATTCATGGTACTTGACAGGAAAGGTATGATAAGCTAGTTTTTTTCTTAATTATTTTTCCAATTCAAATCCTTCTCACACTTGTCCATTTCAGACCTCAGCTGTGCCACAGTCCTGAATTCTTCATCAGACAGTCGTCTTTTCTGTTGTGGTGAGAGATGCAGCAGAGCATTGCCCTGGGGCTTGAATGGTGTGCATCTCAGTAACTGACGTGTGGGGCTGTGAGTTGTCCAGTGTGATTGTTACCAAACTCATCATTTGTGGGGTTCTGGCTTATGGGTCCCCCTAGCAGGACCAGGGGAGGGGTCCCTTGCATGGGTTTGAACGTGGTGCCACTTTTCTGGAGCATAAACTTTCAAACTCTGTCTGGTCACACTCATTGTTAGCTTTTAGCTCAGAATTTCTAATTCAGTGAGCTTCCAAGAACATGAAGTTCCTTCAACAGTGGTTCCACAATAAATTATGCCCTCGCTCAGGTTCAGAAGTTGATAGGTTGCCAATTTTGTCCCATATAGTGCTTAGTCCAAGGAGTCCAGTCAATTCAAGGGGTTTGTTTGGGCAAAACATGGAGCTCTAACATCTGGAAATGTGATCACACTTGGTACCATGTTTATTGACCTTTAGATTTGAGTCATGGTTTTGGTACGTTGAAACTTCTTATTTGTTTGAGGGAAAATAAGACTCATTTAGTCAAGAGAAACTCTTGTATCACAAGCCGAGACAAACATTAGGCCTTCATTTGTATTTAATCTCCAAAAATTTCTTCTCCATATATGAGAATGGTGATTAGAATTCAGTCTAGAGATGATCTCAATGTCACCACCTCCTGTTTCCAAGTTGTCTAGGAACTTCCTCCTGATAACTTGTGTGCAACTTACGAAGGCCTGTCCTAAAAGTATCGGCGGCACAAACCGTTTTAATTATATTCACACTGGGTTGATACTTTTGGGACAGACTTTGTATATGTCATAATCATAAAGGTTTATTTTAATTATTACCCATTTATTTGTGGACATATTCACTAGTCAATCAGCCATAAGAAGAACTCAAAATATGTAGTGGGGAAGAACACAATCTCTCTAGCCCTCTCTATTTATTGATCAGGTTAATATTTATAATTATATTTATATTTATAATGCATTTAAGTGCAGGCATTTTTTCAAACCTAGATGTGGTATCCATTATTATTAGTTTTCTCATGGCTATTTACAACTAATTGTGGAGTAATACAATTTGTCTATATAGTTAAAGAAACCTAAGATAATAGCAGGCAGGTGGTATTTTAATTTTGCCTGGGGCTCTCTTGGCACCCTAAAAATAACACCAAGACAATGCTATCTATCCATTTGATTACATCTAGCAGTCCGCTGCAAACAACCCAAACCAATCTAGAATTTTTGTATTTGCAGCGGCTGTTGTGTAAACATCAGAGTATACACTTAAACATTCTTTTTAAAGTTTCATTTATTTGGAAAAATATTTCATTTATTTTTAGAGAGAGGGGATCAGAGGATAAAAGAAAAGGAGAGGAACATCAATGTATGAAAGAAGCATCTATCGGTTGCCTCTCACATACCCGCAGCTGGAGGAGACCTGGCCTGGAACCAGGCATGTGCCCTGCCTGGGAATACCGAACCAAAAACATTTTGCTCTGTGGGGTGGTGCTCAACCAACTGAGTTATACCAGTCAGGGCTTCACATTTGCATTCTGTAAAAATTAAACAGAGTAGACTTTTCATTTTTAAGGTTTCCAGTCAAGATGGTAGAACAGGTCAATGCAATATGTGCATGCTCCCACAACCACATCAAAATTACAACTAACCTGCAGAGCAACCATCGTTCGGAACCACCTGATATGTAGCCAAACAGAAGTCCTACAACTAGGCATTTAAGAAGAAGCCACATCGAGATTCATAGGAAGGGCAGAGATGTAGAAGGGCTGGTCCAACACCCAAGTGTGACAGATAATTGGGAGGGATATCTTGGCTGTGCAGGTGACCCCCGGGGAGCGAGGGGTCCCAGCTCCACATCAGGCCCTGCAGCCCAGGGTTCCAATGCCAGGAAGAGAAGTCTCCGTAACTTCTGGCTATAAAAACCAGCAGAGGTTGTGGTTGAGTGAGACCAAAGAGCTTCTGCAATCCCAGGCTGATGCTCTTAGAGGGTCCATGCATGGACTCACTTGGTTGGACTCATTCTCTCCGAGCTCCAGCAGTGGGGCAGCAGCTGGAAAGGCACCAGGGACATATGGATGGAACTGAATTGTCTGGCATCAGGGCAAGAGCTGGGGAGGGACAGCTTTCTGCCAGACAAAACTGCTGGCTGAGGCCATTCGTCTTTTTTTGAGACTCTCCTCCACAGATTCAGCAGGTGTGCACAGAATCTGAGTCTTTATCAGTGTGGCTGACACCTTCGCCCCCTGCTGGTGATTCCTTGACACCCTGCACTACCCAATTTGTGCGCCCAATCCTAGATGTTTCCAGTGGCTTTTCCATACAAAAGGCCTATCTTGGCTCAGCTTTGACCTTCCTAAAATCTCTCAAACAACCAGCATCTGGCCTCAGGGTGACCACATACCTCTGCTAAGTGGTCCCAGGCCTGCACTAGCAGCATTGGCCTTGGTTTGCAGCTTGGCCTCACCTGAGCACCTTCAAGCTCAGCACAAGTAGCAGAAATCTGCAGATTGCTTTGTAGCTCAAGCTGTGTGGCCCCTGATAGAACACTGGTGATGGCTGACCTTGGTCTGTCCCTCCCAAGAGGCCCCAGAGCCAGTGCACTTGGCAGACAGCTTCCGACCACATAGAAGTACCAACCAATTACCTTCCTAAGTAACGCACTCAAGGAGCAGACTCAGTGGCCACCAAAGCCCCACTGAAGTAAGTCCCACTCTGTGGGGTGGACCAGCCGCTTTTGCAGTCCACTCCCCTCGCTGATCTGGTTGGCCATTGGGGTCTCTCCCCAGGTTGGGGAGAGACTGTGTGGCCTGGAGACATCCTGGAGCTCTTCCCCCAGTGCTTTAGGGCCTGTGCAGAGCTCAGTGGGTGCTAGGGAGAGAGAAGGGGAAGAGGCCCAGGCTCTTGGGTCCTGAGTGCCACACGCTGAGCAGCAAGCTCCATTCCCCTCCCCCACATGGTAAGCTGCTGCGCAACCACCCACCCACCCACCGCCCACACGTGCTCCTCCAATGTGGGTCCTGTCAGCAGCGGAGCTGCTGCCCCTGCTCTACCTGCTTCAGCCTGGTCAGGGCCTTGGACTCACCACACAGATGTGCAGGATCCTCCACAGTGGTTGATGGTCACAGTCAGGCCTTGCAGCTGATCAGATTTGGGGGTAAATCCCTCCCACTAATGTGACAACAGCAGTCAAGGCTCTACTATAATAGGAGGGTGTACACAGCTCACATGGGGGTTGCACCTGGAATGCCCAGCTCAGGTGGTCAGGGAGATTGTGCCACCGGACCTTACAGAACACCTAGTACCTTAGGCCACTCCAGAAAAAGAGCTAAACAAAATGGAGACAAGCAATCTTACTAGATGCTAAGTTCAAAACACCAGTTATAGGATGCTCAATGGATTTAGTTGGAACTTTCACAGCATAATAAAGGATATGTAAACCCCGAAAAAGAACCAGTCAGAAATAAAGGCTACACTAAATAAAAAAAGAATAATAAAGAATAATTTATAGAGAATCAATAGTAAAGTGGATGAAGCTGAAAATCAAATCAGCAATTGGAATATAAGGAAGATAAAACACACAATCATTGCAGCAAAAAGAAAAAAGAATTCAAAAAAATACAAGGAAAGTGTAAGGATCCTCTGGAATAGCATCAAGCACACCAACATTCACATCATGGGTGTGTCAAAAGAAAGAGAGCAAGGAATTGAAAACGTATTTGAAAAAAATAATGACAGGAAACTTTCTTAACCGGATGAAGGAAATAGACACACAAGTCCAGGAGTCACCATGGCTCCCAAACAAGATGAACCCAAAAAGGATCACACCAAGATACAACATAATTAAAATGCAAAAGGTTAAAGACAAATATAGAATCTTAAAAGCAGCAAGAGAAAAGCAGTTAGTTAGCTACAAGGGAGCTTCCAAAAGATTGTCAGCTGATTTCTAAACAGAAACTTCCCAGGCCAAAAGATATTGTCAAGAAATATTCAAAGTGATGAAAAGCAAGGACCTACACAACCAAGATTATTCTACCCAGCAAAGCTATCATTTAGAATTGAAGGAGCGATAAAGAGCTTCTCAGGCAAGAAAAGCTGAAGCAGCTCATTACTACCAAATCAGTATTACATGAAATGTCAAAGGGTCTTCTTTAAAAAGAAAAAAAAAAGATAAAATATAAACAAGAAAATGGCAATACATATATATATCTATCCATAATTGAATATAAAATATAAAATAAATAAGCAAGTGGAACAGAAACAAGTTCTTAGATACAGAGAACATTTTGATGGTTGCCAGATGGGAAGGAGGTGGATGAAAAAAATGAAGGGATTAAGAAGTAAAAATTGATTGTTACAAAATAGATGTGGGGCTATAAAGTGCAGCATAGGAAATATAGTCAATAATATTCTAATAATTATGTACAGTGTCAGAAGGGTACAGGATTAATCCAGACAATCACTAAGTTAATGTAATGTCGAATCACTGGGGTGTATACCTGAAACTAATATAATATTGTATGTCAGCTGTAACGAAAAATAAAAAATGATTTAAATAAAAAGTTTTCATTTTAATAAAGTTAATTATTGTTTCAGGTATTACAAATTGAAAGAATCTTTATCAAGTTTAGAAATATTTTATAAAGGCTCTCTAACCACTAAATATACTTCATTGTACTTGAATTTTCAGTTCTTCTCCAATATTCCTCTGTCTCTCTCAAAACACATCAGATAGTCTAGCATCTTAAATGGCTTTCCTACCAATTATATTCAGAGAGACACAAATGCGGACAACAATGAAAATTACTTGTATGGAAAATGACATAATTTTATAAAGATGGTGAAAAAGTAGTTTCCTCTTGTTTTACTGGGAAGATAGTCTAGGCAAACACCTTCTTTACTGAAGTGGTCAACCCTAAGCTGCAGTATCTGTTGTGCTTCTTACCAAAGTTCAGGAGGGCAATATCTGTTTCCTCAAGATGGTATGATAATGGACTGTTGCAACTTTCCTGATGTTAGTCAGAAAGCTAATGGAAAAAAAGTAGATGTGTTTGAAGGAAAGGGCTTTGTCCTTTCCTTCCTTACACTTATAAATCTTCCTGCTCCCACCCATTGCAAACACTTGAAACAATAGTGTCAGTAATAAGAATGATATCTTCATAATCATGCTTTTAAAATGCCTTATTTCATTGCCTTAATGACTTTGTCTCCACCTTCCTCTGTGTTGTAGGTGAGGACTGACAAATACTTGTCTCCCTCGTGGTAATACATTTAAAACCAAACAATCTCCCCCTTCCCGAAAGTTCTTTTTGAAAACTTTATGCAGCCCTGGCTGGTGTAGCTCAATGGGTTAGGCATTGCTCTACAAACCAAAAGGTCACCAGTTGAATGTCCGATCAGGGCACATGCCTGGATTGCTGGCCAGGTCCCTAGTTGGGGGTATGCGAGAGGCAACCAGTTGATGTTTCTCACATGGATGTTGGTGTCCCTCTTTCTCTCTCCTTCCTCCCTCTCTATAAATTTTTTTTTTTTTTTTAAAGAAAACTTTTGGCCAGCCCAATGAGGGACTGCACTGGTTAGGACCTTAAAATAGTAACAGTGTGATGGCCAGTGTGATAAAGCCCTAAAGGAAACATTACCTTTGTTTTATAAATTTCTCTGTGTTCATGATCCTGATTCCTGACTTGTAGCAATACAGAAACTCTGAAATCCCCAGTTAGGAACAATAATTATAACTTTATTATTTCCTTGGATTTGGTGAATGCACATGGAAGATGTTCTGCCCAGTGTTTCTTACTCTAATCTAGGTTTATTTTCTACATTAAATGGGAAGTGAAAAGGGAACCAATTGTGATGTTGGGCATAATCACTAGGTCATCATAAATGTTGAGGTATATAATGATAAAAGAGGAAGTGGTTAAAAGAGTAAAGTATACTGGCAAAAATAAAAAGAATAACTAGTGAGGAATGAGTGAAGAAAGCAAAATGAAATTGGTACAGCTAAGCTGATTTAAAACAGAGTCTGTATAGTCAAGCTGACAAAACTGGTTCGGAGGAAATGGGCTGAGGCATATGAGGAATAGATTTTATTTTTCCTTTAGCCTGATGATTTAAACTTTTGAACTTTTCAGTGGTGCATCAGTGGTGCCCTGGGATATATATGTAAATCCTATAGACAACCCTCTGAAGAAGTTAGGAAAGACTGTTCGTAGATCCAGATCTTCTGACATTCATTATCCAGACCACTGGACCCTCTGGAAGATCACTATCTGGACCAACCCAGAGGCTTAAGAATGCAGGACTGAATCTTCTCTAGGACGTACCTTTAAGAACTCTTAACTTTTTTTTTCCTTTTCAGAGCACCCTGGGGATTGTCCAGTTCTGTTTTCAGTGTGTAAACCCTAAGGCCTCTTAATAACCTTTGCCAGTTATCTCTAGTCAAAGCCTCCTGACTTTGTGTTCAGTTGACACTAGAGAAAACAATGACTATGACAATTTATTAGAAACTGATGTATAATGAATTGAATGTACATCTTTTGGGTATGGGATTAGTGGTGAGAAAATAATTGTATATAAAAACATTATTTACTCATACTCTGTCTCATTTAATTAAAACTTTGTGGTGGTAGATATTTTATGTAAATGTCTTTCTAATTGAAAAAAAAAAACACACACTAAGAGACAAAATTGTGACACTTCTTTCCTTAATGTGGTTAAACATGGCATTGCTTCTCATCTGTCTGAAAGAGCGAAGGTACAGTAACATCTCACATTTGTAATTATAAAAACCTTTGTAAGTATAGAGCATTTTTACAGTTGTTTTGTTTGGTCAATAGGACCTTATCCTATCATAAGGATGAAGAAACAGCATGAACTGCTAAGTGATCTACCCAAAGTGGCATCATTTCTAATTATTAAAGCCAGGACTAGAACTTAAGACACCTCTCACTTAAGTAGTCGTGCTTTGTACTGCTGGACACACAGATAAGTTTTCCAAGGTCTTTCCTAGTTACAAGTTTCTTTGGTTTCAGTGCTCTTCCAGATTTTTAAATGAAGAAATTTGGGAACAGTGGGTGGCAGGTGTACTGGACCTTCTGTTTGGTCCACAGATCCACTGTTCAGCTCCTCCGCCCTGCTCTGTGTCCTGGGAGATCACCCAGAGGGAACTGCATTAAGTTCAGCAGGAGACTGGAGAGTGTGCGAAGAGTCAGGCTGGGTATTTAGTTCTCAGTTCCTTTCCTGATGGCTACACCTTAACTAAAAGTGTATCAGACTCTGTGGTCCTCACCATGCTCAATCAGTGCTCACCACTCCTTATCAACTTATCGATAAGGCTCCTTCCTGCTACTCTATGCTTGCAGCCTTTTTCTGGTCATGAAAGTACACTCCGCCCTTGCACAGGGCAGGTCTGAAAGGCTGGACAGTTGATATTCCCAAGGAGCAGCCCTTCACCAATGATACATGGGGACTGTTGGATAAACAACCCCACTTCTCCCCTAGGTTGGGACAACTCTGAGCTGTGGGTTTTGTTTTGTTTTGTTTTGTTTTGTTTTTTAAAGATTTGTATTTATTATTTCCAGAGAGAGAGGAAAGGAGAGAGGGAGAGAAACATCAATGTATGGTTGCCTTTCATGTGCCACCAGCCATGGACCTGAATGGAGACCTGGCTTGCAACCTGGTTATGTGCCCTGGCTGGGGAATCAAACCAGCGACCTTTGGATTTGCAGTCTGGCGCTTTATCCACTGTGCTACTAGCCAGGGCCTGAGCTGTGTTCTTTACCATCTCCCAGGTCCCTATTAAGACTGAGTCCCTGGGCAGCTGTGAGGGTAGTGGTTAAGTGGACTGACCATTGCTCAGTCCAAGACCAAGCCCGATTGCACTCTGTGGTAACCTGCTGATCAATGCACCCTGCCCTGGCTTCCTTCCTTGCCACCTCATTTTCCTATCCTCTTCTGGTGCCTCCTGGGATTGCTTTCTAAATAAACTTCTTATGCTGAAATCTTAGTTTCAAGGTCTGCGGCTGATGGACCCCACCCATTACAGAAGACACATTCTTGTGAGGCAGCTGTCTCCTACGGCTAGCTACGCCTTCACTCTGTGAGGTCCAGGAGTCACTTCCTTCCTCTCCTTGCCCCTGCGGACATAGTCTTGGATACCCACTGCCCACTGTTGCTAGTCCCAGTGTGATTCACCGTCCCATGTACACATAGCAAGATAGGCTGGGCAATGTAGTTTTTATGCTGGGTGGCTAAACAATGGCTGTTCTTTCTTTCTCTTTTTTTTTTAAGGTTTTATTTATTATTTTTAGAGAGGGGAAGGGAGAGAGGCGGAGAGGGAGAGAAATCAATGTGTGGTAACAACGGCTGTTCTTTTAGTTAGGAAGAAAATGAAGATAAGGTGAGTGAACATCTAGGAGTCTCTGCCACAGAGGCACACTTCATATTCTAGAATTTTTTGGAGACAGGCTGTGAGATAGTTAAAAGATTGAAAGCAACAGTAATCTAGTCAGCAATGATGACAAGGCCATTACCACCATCCTGTCAATAAGAGCATCAAGGTTATCTCTGAATTGTTCTTCAGAATGGCTGCTGCTTGGGAAGAGGTGGTTCTTCCTGGAGGCAGAGGTCTCGCAGTTTCTCTGTAGCACTGATCTGATGACAGGCTCACCTCATGCTTCATAGTTACAGCAAAACTGCTCCACACCCAGTGTCTGACATGCTTGGTTTTACATCTCAGGCATTGCTGTAGCCATATTTATTCTCATTTGTAGTAAAACTACACTCCCTTTTTACAAGTCAATAAAAGTTTGGAGGGACTGCAGGGAGGGATTTGATTTCATTGAGTGCAATGTTTGAAAATCCACATGATAGGTATTTTAGAGGATAAAAAAAAAAAAAAAAAAGGAGTAATAAAGAGCCCCTTCCTTCTAGAACTCTGAGTGTAATAGTGATAGAGGGTAGGGTGAGGACTGAAGGGAAATTTGAAGTGGGATAATTCGCTGGATACATGGTTAAAATGTTAATGATTATGAGTCCCCAGTCCTACCCTGGTTCATTGTTAAAATTACAGAAGGTGCCCTGAAGCAATAGGGCAATAGGGAAGAAATAAAGGGGGTACCTTTGAGGGCCAGGAGGGAGAGTGGAAATTCTGTGGCACTGAGGAGGGGCTAGAAATTGGTGGGCCATGGGTAGTGGTGCTGTCCTGGTGGGTGATATCTCAGGAAGGGTGGCTGTATAGTGCCTTAGGGAGACTCCTCTCTTGCCATTGCACTTAGCTCATCCTGTCAGGTCCCAGCACCTTTCTATCCTGTTTGTGACACCAGTTGACAGGTCCCATGGTCTCAGGTGCAGGACCAGCAAGTGTTGATGGCAGGGAGACCTCTGGTCTGACGGCAAAGGAGAACTTATTAGGAGCCTTCAGGAGGGTTTGCATGCTATATTGCAAGTGGCAGGCTAACAAACACATGGCCGGGCAGCTTAGAGCTTCGGTGTCCTCAAGCACAGTTGGCCCACTCCTGTCACAGCTGCACTTAGGTTAATGACTGCAGAGAGTCCAGGTGGCCCTACACCCACTCTCCTGCTTCCTCAAGGCCAGGCACTGAGAGTGTCGGCATTGCCATGCACAGTTTCTCAGCTCTCCCACAACAGTGCGCGCCAAACTTACAGCAAAGGCAGTCTTATATACACATTGGAACAAAGAGGCTGCGTACCCGAAGGCTACCTTAGTCTGTTCAGAGTTGCTAAGTTGGTTACCTTTGGGGGCTCAGTGTTCTGGGGCTCCAGGATAAGATTAACTCCAAGGCTAATTATTTGGCAGACTCCAGAGGAAGTTCCAGCCATGCATAGCCATAGAAATTCCTCTGGCCTGACATGTCCCTACTTAGCCCTGGAACAGAATACCTGTCACATTTCAAGGTTGGGCACTGAGACTAGCAAAAAAAATCAAGATGGGTGAGGGCTTAGAAGTTCTTCCCCCATTTTCTGACCCTTGCGCATCTCCAAGATTCTGGTGCAAACCAGGGAGATAAGGGGACCCCAGTAATGAGTGATGGACTTTCTTGGCAGCTTAGAGGAGTTTAGATGGAAGAAAGCTAATGTTAAAAAAAAAAAAAGGATAACAAAACTTGGTGATTTAAGAATGCATCTGCTCTGTGCATAAATAACTTGACACAAAAAACAGAATATGACTCTATGGGAGGCTAAGTGATGACCCATAGCTTACACTAGATCACGGTCTCTTATTTGCTGTTTGGGAACACTGTAGTTTCTTTTTCTTTTCTTTTCTTTTCTTATTTTTCCTATCTAGGCAGAGGAAGCAACTAGAGGGCCATTAAACAGAGAAGGGGAAGGAATTACTTTCCTCATTGATTCTTTTCTAGCTTGCTCCTATTTCATAACAGAGCACGGTAACAAATCATTGCACACGTGGTAAATATTTATGTGAGTTGAGTAGTCATGAAGTACTTTCTGATAACTCCTTCTCCTTTCCCCTGGTTGGATGGCACGCTGGAACACATCCTGTCAAATCCATGTTGCTTGTCCTCTCGGGCATGGAGGTCGAGCAAACAATGTGCCGTCCGCAAGGCATGATGGCACCCACTGCAGATCCCTCTGCTCCCCGAGCGCTGCCTCCCACAGGCACCCTTCCCTGCTGGCAGCTTACTCTTTGTCATCCCAGAGGCTTCAGAGCAGAGACCTCTGTGCAATTTCTGTTTCTCCTGGAAGAAATTATGGCGAACAGGAGTGTAGGTAGGCTGAGAGACATTTTCTATATATAGTCTGTACATTCTTAATTCTAAAACACCTGGTAGAAGCAGGTTTTTAATGGTTTGAGATTCAGAATGTGTCTTGAAGCCAACGTCAAAAGAAATCTGTTTCCCAGCAGAATTGTAAGTTACGCTGTGTTTGTCCTTGTGCACGAGCATGCTTGGTGTTGCGCGGAAGAGAAGCTTTTATCTGATTGCCAACGCGGTCGAGTTATTTGTAAGGGTTCTTTTTTTTTTTTTTTTTTTTTAAGATTTTATTTATTTTTAGAGAGAGAGGAAGGGAGAGAGGCAGAGAGGGAAAGAAGCATCAATGTATGGTTGCCTTTCACCTTCCTCCAGCTACAGAACTGGCTGGAGACCTGGTTTGTAACCTGGTTATGTGCCTGACTGGGAATCGAACCAGCGACCTTTGGGTTCACAGGCCAGTCCCTTACCCACTGTGCCACCAGCCAGGGCCTTGTAAAGGTTCTTAATGCAAGTGAATTTTATTTTAATTCTAGACTCCTAGTTGCCTCCTAAAACCTTTTAAATATTATAATACAGCAAACCTAAAGTTTTTAAAAATGAAGATTGCTAGTTATATGATGAGTGATTAATTTGAAAACAATAGGGATTATCACATTATTTTGAATTGGGTCAGAAAAATCTCAGATGGGGGAGAGATTTGTGTGACCAATTTATGTTCTGAGAAAGAAGTTTACTTGGGAGTGGTCCATCTGTTAAAAGGTTCTAGCTAACTTTTCCCCCTAAAATTAAAAAATATTGATTGATTTTAAAAGAGAGAGAAGGAGGGGGAGATCAATTTGTTGTCCTTATTTATGCTTTCATTCGCTGATTCCTGTATGTGCCCTGACCAGTTTCGACCTTGTCATATGGAGAGGACACTAATCAGATGAGCTACCCAGTCAGGGCATCCCCTAAAATTTTTATGAAAATGTTTAATATTTAGTGGAAATGATATAAAAATGTATGAAGAAAAATTAATAAACATCTTTGCTCTCCTCCATTCATTTCCACCACCCTCCCCCCCATTCCTCACACAGAGAAGGGTCCTTCCATGTCTTTTTCATGTGCATACATAAGGTGCATGAGAGGTTTTTGTTTAAAAATTGCCATGATTTATACTAAGCCCCAGGCTACCCATAGCAGATTTGTCAGTGCTGCCCTCACATGTCTTCAGGTCTCTTCAGAATTTGCACACCAGCCCCTCGAAAGCCCCTCTCTGTGTCTGTGAGCAGGCCCTCAGCTTGCTGGAACTGCTCAAAGGAACCTACAGGTATGAGTGTTGATGCCCCATCCTCCAGCCCTGGGCCAGTGACTGATTAGTGCAAAGTATAAACTCTAGCCCTCTTGTCCCTGCGCCCCATCAATATAATTTAGTAAATCATTTCAGGGATCTGCCTAGCTTTGTTTTGTTTTTGACACTAAAAGAATGCTACAATATACAGCTTTTCCCAGACGATCCCCAACTTATGATGGATGGTGCAAATGCGATACACATTTAGTAGAAACTGAATTTTGATGTTTTCCTGGGTTAGCAATAAGATACTCTCTCCATGATGCTGGGCAGCAGCAGTGAAATGATTTTGCCCAACTGTAGGTTAATATAAGTGTTCTGAGCACATTTAAGGAAGGCTAGGATAAACTATTGGTAGGTTAGGTGTATTAAATGCATTTCGACTTGTAATACATTTGACTTATGATGGGCTTATCAGGACGTAATCCCATTGCAAAGTGAGGAGCAATTTGTATGTATGAGATATCCTTATTATTTACTTAAAGTGGAGTTTCTGGGTAAAAGGCATCTTCTACTTGAGTCTACTGAGACTGAACTAAGCTACTCGCTACAACATTGGGATGAAGTGGTGGACCTAGAAGTCTGAAGTGGGGTCAAAGGGAGAGAACTAAGTAAAAGAATTTTGGTTCCTTCTTTCACCAAATATTTAATGATTTCCTATGATGTTCAGGTTCTATGTAGGGTCTACATAGTCAGCGGAGAACAAAACAAATGATTCTTGCCCTCTCATAGCCAATTCAGGGGAAAAAGACATTAAGCTATAATCTTATAAGTAAATCTTTGGAAACTGAATAAGTGTTACAAAGAACAATAGAGGGTGACCAGCAAGAATATAATTTAGAATGGCAGATCAGGAACAACCTTTCGAGGGAAGTGATAGTTATGAGAAAATTAAACAATTTCTCAATATATTATTTACTCAATCCTAAATTCATTCTAAAAAATCTTATTTTATTTTGTATTTATTAGTATTGAATAGACTTGAAATTGAGTTTTGCCCCAACCAGAAATGACTGCATCTTTTAGCTAAATTCCTCAGAACCTCTCTTCTCTGTCTTATCCTCTCCATCCCCTGCCCGTTCATGGTTATCTCATTTTAAAAATTGTGATAATATTTGCAAAGTAGAATTTTCTGACCCTCCAGCTCCACGCCTTTCCTGACTCACTTCAGGCTAAGATGCTAGAAAGAGGTCTTTGATGAGGTGACGAAAAACGACAGACCCTGTAGTCAAACACCAGGAAGTCTATAAGTAGGAGAGGTAGCCATATTCGCAGGAGAAATATTTGTCTTATAAATATATCATTCAGAGGTATCTAAAGGGTCTACTCTGTAGGAAGAAAACCTGATGGAATGCATTAACTAAGGTCTGGGACCTCCAGGATAGAGTGAAAGGGAAGGGAGTGAAAATGAAGGAAACCAGAGAGGAAGGGTTAACTGGAAGACCTAAGGTTTAAGGTTTGAACTAGACCTTGTAGAATGAGCTTAGAGAACCACTAAGTAATGATCTCAAAAATCTAAAAATCACCATTATCTTTTCCTGCTCTCCTATTTCTTCAGGCTCTTCCCGCCCCAATGGACGAAGAGCCTAATGTAAAGGAGAACTGGGTGCCTGACTTTAGCGTTGCCTCCAGGGTTTGTCACCCCTGTTGACCTCTGCAGGGACATTAACAGCAACACAGTAACTTTCTGCTGTAGACTGGTCTGGCATTGTGGGCTGTTGCTGTCTTTAAAAACTGGCTCTGTGCCAGTTGTAGTGTTAAGGTCTTGAACATAAGATTCTGAAGGCCATGTGTTCTTTATAAGTTTCTCCTGCTTCCTAGGACCAGCGGTGTCTGGAATCAGAAGATGGAAATTTATGCCCTTGGGAATCTTGATTGCCTAGCAAGTATAATCCTAGACATTGTGAGTCAGTTAAGTGTGGTAAATTTTCCTGAACTCCAATTTTTCTTCTTTTCAGAGTAACTTTAAGTTCTCTGGCAATGGTCCCATGAAAGGGTGGCTCTTTGGAGGAGCGTAGGCATTTTCCTTCCTTTTATTATTTTTTTCAAGTTCAGGAATCAGCAGTCAGTAACTCCTTCCTGCCCAGCCCTGGCCCCAGAGTTTCTGACTTCTCCCTCGAGATGGTTATTTGGAAACTTTTTGAGCCAGTGGAGAATCAACTTGAAGGCTTTTTCTTTCTTTTAGAGCAATGGGAATATTATGTGTCACGGATGGAAAGATGTGAATACCACCATTATCACACGAGTCTATATAATCAGGCTATTTCCATGTTTTGGCACACAGCCCGAGTTATCTTGGTTTTGCTGGGTGTAGATGCAATGAATTCTGTTTGAACAAGAAATCATGTGTAACAAAATGCTTTTGCAAAACCATGTCCATGTTTATTAAAGTGAGAGGTTTTGGTACAACAGCTGCATTTAAACACCTATACACTGTTTAAGTTAAAACTTAAAAAATTAAACTTGTAATTTTAGAATAGATTTTGATTTACAGAAAAGTTATGAAGTAGTACAGAAAGTTCCTGTATATTCCATACCCAGTTTCCTTCATTATCAGCAACTTAAATTAGAGTGATACATTTCTTCTGATCAATATTGACACATTATTATATTAACTAAAGTCTATATTTTATTCGTTTCATCGTTTTTTTAACCCAATGTCCCTTTTTCATTCTAGAATACCATCCAGAATTCCACAGTACATTTAATCCTCATGTCCTGTTGGCTGTGACATTTTCTCACACTTCCCTTGGTTTTGATGACTTTGGTCAGGTTTTGTAGAATGCACTCAGTTGACATTTGGCTGATGTCTTTCTCATGATTACACTGGGGTTACATGCCTTTTGGAGGAGGACCACAGAGGTGAAGTGCCATTTTCATTACATCATACCAAGAATACATATTATCAACATGACTTAGCACTGTTGACATTGGTCTTGGTTGTGGGTGTCGGTTTTCCCACTGGAAAAATCACTTCCCCGCTTCCCATACTCCAGTCTTGGGGAGGCAACCACTATGTGCAACCCATACTTAAGGACTGTTACATTCCACCTTCTAGGGGGCAGAGTATCTACATAACATGTTTGTAATTCTTCTGAACAGATTTATTTATTCTTTCTCATTTATTTATTCAATAAGTCATATCAGCATATATTCATGGATATTTCTTTTATACTTTGGGTTGTAATGAAATACTATTTTGTTGTTCAAAATGTTCTAGTTTTGGCTATTGGGAGCTTTTACAGTTGGCTCCTGTGTCAATTTAATACAGCTATCACTGTGATTTTTTTTTATTACTTCCTTATTTTCTAGCCCTATAAGATGCTCCAGGCTCTCTTTGTATAATTCCTGCCTTGGTCCTAGAACCAGCCATTTCTCCAAAGAGATCTGGATTCTAAAGAGTCTAGATCTTTAGAACACAAAAAATCTCAGGGCTAGGTATGCTCATTGCTACTTGGGAATCATTGTTTCTAATGTTTAGAGCAAGGAAACAAACAAATACACTTAACCATGTATACACATAACTAAATATTCCTATATTTATCTATCTTCATACTAGAGTTTCTACTAATGCCCCAACTCTAATCCATTACCACTAGGTAATTAGATAATCCTAGTGGCTAGGATTATCCTAGCCACTTCCCCCTACTTGTCTGAAACTTTTCACTCCAACCATGAGAACTCTGACTCCTGCCCTGTCTGGTGGCTCAGTGGATAGGCACCAGCCTGCAAACCCAGGGGTCTCTGGTTTGATTCCCAGTCAGGGCACATAACCAGGTTACAAGCCAGGTCCATGGCTGGAGGCAGGTATGGGAGCAAAGCAACCATACATTGATGTCTCTCTCCCTCTCTGCCTCTCTCCCTTCCCCTCTCTCTGGAAATAATAAATAAAATATTTAAAAATAATAATAAATAAAAAATCTTTAAAAAATTTTCAAATTAAAATATGATCAGTTTATAAGAGCTCCAAAACTTTTCTAAAAATTTTTAATTAAAAAAAAAAAAAAAGAACTCTGACTCGTATTGTCGTTCATTTACTTAGTTGTTCCATTCCAATGTACACGTAGAGTGCCCTCAGAGTTATGAACCCATATTCCCATGGGAAACAGTTTTATCAAATAGAGTAATGTGGTTATGTACAATTCCTTTTGCCTTTAGTCTTACATACTTTGCCTTAGGTCAGCACTTTTCCCTACCAGCTTCAGTGCACAGTTAGATTATTTTGTCACACTCTACATTCTATTTCAGGATCCCTTATTTTAAAAAAAATTGTGTACATTAAAGTTCTTTCTTTGTCCTCTAGAGTTCTGCAGATTTGACAAATGCATGGTTATGCATCCACCTCTGCAGCATCATGCTGAGTAGTGCCACCACCCTAAAAAAGTTCTCTGTGCTTTGCCTATTCAACCCTTCCCTTCTTTGGCAACTACTCATCTGTAGACTGTCTCTGTATAAATTTTGCTTTAAAATTTTTTTTAATTAAAAATTTTTAGAAAAGTTTTGGAGCTCTTATAAATTGATCATATTTTAATTTGAAAATTTTAAAAAGATTTTTTATTTATTATTATTTTAAAAGATTTTATTTATTATTTCCAGAGAGAGGGGAAGGAAGAGAGGCAGAGAGGGAGAGAGACATCAATGTATGGTTGCTTTTCACCTGCCTCCAGTCATGGACCTGGCTGGAGACCTGGCTTGTAACCTGGTTATATGCCCTGACTGGGAATCGAACCAGCAACCTTTGGGTTCTCAGGCTGGCTCCTATCCAATGTGCCACCAGCCAGGGCCTTGATGATATTTTTGCAGATGGTGAGTAGTTACTTTACTACAGTAAAGTAGTTATAGCTGTTATTAGTTATCATACCTGCAATTCACGGATCTGGGGCATGCCTCTTAAAGCAGCACTAACGTTTTATCGTTTTTAAGCAAGTGACATTTCACTGTTTCTGTAGATCTTGAGACATTTAGAGGAAACAGAGAACTTGGTGGGGTAGTAGGATAAAGAAGATAAAGAGGATGTTGCAAGGATGTTGCACCAGAAAATGTAAGAGATTTCAGCTCATGCAGGGAAAGAGAGAGGCAGTAGTTGTTGCTTAAATAAGAGAGGTTATGTGTAAGTTGTGAATACTTCATGTCAACTAAGATAATGTGCACACAACACAGACTTCACTAAGTACTGGGATCAGTTCAGACGTTTACCTGTAGTTTAAGGCCTTCATCTCAGTTCCGCAAACTCCTTTTTAAGCATTTTCCCTGTTCAAAGTTACTGTGCTATATATACTCTAGGCCTACCTTGCTCTGGTGCCCATGTTTGGTCACATACTTATCCTGTGGAAGAGGAGACCATTCTACAACATTCAAGGGCTTTCCCTGCCTCAGAGTTCAGGGCATTCTTCTCTGACTAAAAAGGCTACTGACTTACCCTGGAAAGATAGAGACATGAATGACCCCAGGTCATTCTTGACACCCTATTCCTCTCTCTCAATATAACTCAAGTTCCACAGTTATTGTTGAATATATAAGGCCACTTTAAATTTGGAGAAAGGAGCAGAGGAGTTGTTTATGCTGTAAGAGGGAAGGGACTTCTGCTCTCAATTTTCCTCAGGTACCCTGGGCTATTTCTGAAAAATAAATGGAAGATGTTGGAGGGGGAAAAATAAGAGATGCAAGAAAACAACATAATTTTAATCTGAACACAGATCTAGCATATATATATGTATATATGAGGAGGAAAGGCAGTCACACTTGTTCAGTACCATGTATGTGCTTGGGTGTCTGTTGGAAGTGTGGACCCTGGGAAAGAAGATACCTACTAAGAAGGACTTCTGGTGGCTAATTTGGCTCAAATTAAAAAAAGAAGAAGAAAGATCAGAGCCTACAGCCATTTCTACAAAGGGATCTCTTTTGCCAACTGCACTTCAGTTTCAGGGAGAAGCCTGCACTGAACTGCCTACCTGCACTGTGTTTCTGCCTCCTGAGCCAACCCTTATGTAAGGGAGTTCCTGGAACCCTCTTTCGACTAATAGGAGTGAGACTTTCTCCATCCAATTAGAGCTGCGCAGCTATATCCCCATCAGTTTCTTCACAGACCAATCAGAGCAGTTCCATTTGGGCCAATCAGGTCAGTGACTTTTGGACCAATCAAACTGTGAGGATTTGGAGACCTCATTTGCATAAGGACAGGCCAATCAGGGACCAAGGGGGACTTATGTCTATGTAAGTCAGCTCCCTGTGGGCTTTGGGAGTGCACCTTTTATTTCCATTGAAAACTGAAGGCTGTAGTGTTTCTCAGCTGGAGCTTAAACACCAACAATATCTCGCAGAAGCAAAGCAGGCCAGTGCAGGCCAGAGCAAACTAGCACAGGGCAAATCAAACTGGCACAGAGCAGAGCTATTTAGCTGGAGAGGGGCCTGGTCATTGTATAGCCCAAGCCCAGGGCCACCTTATAGTCCTGCTGTTTTCACATCCTTGTTTATCTCAATTGAGCCTATTTGGATGCAACAGTTTCCTCCTTCACCACATCCCAAATTAAGGATTCTTGTTGGCATTGAATTGGCACCAATGACCATCAGTTGACAGAAGTTCTTAAATATTTATTTTCCCCTATCCCTTACAATGACCCTGTGAAGTAGATTTAAAGAAAAGAAATCTATACTTTATGAGTAAAGAAAGAGATTCAGAGAGGCTCATTAACTTGTCTAAAATCACACAGTAAAGATTTTAATCTAGATATACTTAACTCTAAAGCCCAGGCAGAACATGAAAATCATCTGGATCTTTAAAAAACAAACAAACAATGTAATTTAACAACAATTAAATTAAATTAAAAAACAAATAAAAATAAAAGTATATTTTCATGACCAGAAACAAACAAACAAACAAACAACCTTTGCCTGAATCCTATCGCATGCCAAATAAACTTGCAATCCCTAAGGGTGGAGATGGGTAGGTAGTAACATATTTTAAGGGTACCAAGGGATTATAATGTGCAGCCAGGGTTGAAACTGTGCTTCCTCTCTGAGAGACAGTGTCTTCCTATTTTTCTCCTAGAAGAAGGGACATTCTTCTGAACCAATATGCCTTTTAAATACTCTCAGAGCTCTTTTAGATCCATCTCACTGCTATTTCCTACCCCTTACATGGGTTCTTACCATCCCTGGGTAACTGTAATCAAGCAGATAAAGTGGGGCCAGAGGTTATTATTGATGGTAGAGAATTACAAATTCAATTGAGTTAATTTAATCCATGTTTCTCTTTTGATAAGGTGTGTGTATGTAGTACTGATAAATTGTCAAAGCCCAATGTCAAACAGTGTCAAGAAAATTTGCTATGAATTTCAAAATGTGCTGACAATTTTATTTATTGAGTATTCACACCCCAAATTAGTTTAGGGGGGCTGTTAAGAAGATAGAGGTTGGGTCTTTTGTTGGTGGGAAAAAATATCTATGAATTCCTAAGGTTAGATTTGTCAATTGCCATACAACATATAGCATTTTACCCCATGATCCTTGAAGTACTGTGATTTAAATGTCTATGGCATCACTATCAATTATAAAAAACCCACATTTTACAATCTTCTTTTAGCCTTGAAAGCAACCATGAACATGAACAAGGACTTCTACAAAATACCAAAAGGTCAAATGTTTTGAACACTGTGTCAAAATTATAAAGAACGTTTTAGTTCAAATATATTCAAATATACTAAAAGCTGAATGGATAAATAAACACATTCTTGGAACTGACGAAACACGTCATTTTGTATAATAGTTTCCCTGGACATTTATTTTAAGATAGTTAAAACCAGAGTACCTCCTTTCATGAGTTTTATCAATAGACTTCTGTTTTAATGAAGAATTAGAAACACTATAGAGACCATAATATCCCTCATACCATCTACCCAACCTTGACCTCCAGTAATGCAGAAACTACCATCACCATTATGTCCTGTTTATGTAATCCCTGCTTGGTCACTGTTGGGTGTGTGGAAAGTGCCTAAAGTAGTCAAACCACACCATGGAAATTGCATATTGGATAGAAAACCACACTGTGGATATCGTCCTTCTGTTACTGAACTCAAGGCTTTTGCCATTTGAGGTGTTCCCTTTAAGAACAAGTCATGGTTGTCATTAGGTAGTTTTATTTACCTGCAGCAAGTAAAGGACATAGGAGATTCATATCCAAAACTCTGTCTCCCCAAAGGGAGGCTATATATAGTGTTTCTGTCTTCTGAGCCAACCCTTATATATGGGAGTTCCTGGAATCCTATTTTAATAGGATTAATTTAATAGAAGTGAGACTTTCTCCATCCAACTGGAGCTGTGTAGCTACATCTCCATCAGTTTCTCCTCAGACCAATCAGAGCAGCTCCATTTGGGCCAATCAGGACAGTGCCTTTTGGACCAATCAACTATATATATAGTCTGAAAATAGTCCAGCCACGCCCTAACTGGTGTGGCTCAGTGGATTGAGCACCAGCCTGTGAACCAAAGGGTCACTGGTTCAATTCCCAGTAAGGGCACATGCGTGGGTTGTGGGCCAGGTTCCCAGTTCAGGGCACATGAGAGGCAACCACGCATTGATGTTTCTCTCCCCCTTTTCTCCCTCCCTTCCCTTCTCTCTAAAAACAAGCAAAATGTTTTTTTAAAGTCCAGCCATTATTAATATAACAATAAAAATTTGCATGACATTGATATAACCTGGCAGCCAAGGAGAGTGGACTGGGGTACGCATGCATGAACAATGACAACTTCACTGTACTGATCAGTGGGGGTGGTAGATGCCAGTGAGTGAGTACGTGTACTCTGTGTCCGACACATTCAAAATGACTGAGTGAGTAGAGCAATGGATCTGCAGAAACTATCTGGATAATTCAGAAGGCTTTCAGGGATGATGCAATGAGTGCATTGCAGATAAAAGTGTGGCACGAATGATTCAAAGAGGGTTGAAAATCTGTTGAGAGTGATCCACAGTCTGGAAGGCCTGCAATAAGCAGAACACCTGGGAATGTTGGATGTGTACAGGCTGCAATCAACAAAGATTGGTGACTGACAGTGTGAGAACTAGAAGGTAATCTGGAGATTTTGACTCAGGATCTTGGCATGAAATGTGTTGTGGAAAAATTCGTTCCATGGCTTCTGCTATGGAACAGAGCAGAAGGAACATTGTGCTGCAGTTGTTAATGACTTGATTCAAACAACTACAATGAACCAGATTTCCTTGAATGTTTTGAACAGTGGAAGAAATGCTGGAAGAACTGTGTGAGGTCCCAAGGTGCCTACTTTGAAAGAGTCCAAGGCTCCTATGTACAGTGTTTCTTGTATCTTGTATCTTCTTCAATAAATGGCTCTATCTTTCACATTACATGACTGGATACCTTCTGGACAGACCTCATATAGAGCAAAAGTAAGTTTACAGTGTGCTAAACACAGTTTATTTAATCTTATTTTTTTATCCTCACCCAAGGGCATTTTTTTCCATTGCTTTTTAGAGAGAGAGGAAATGAGAGAAACATCGATGAAAGAGAGAAGCTTCAATGGGTTGCTTCCCTTACACACCTGGACTGGGTATTGCATGTGCCCCAACTGGGATTGTACATGCCTGGATAAAGGATCAAACCTGAAACCTAGGCATGTACCCTGACTGGGAATCAAATCTGCAACCTTTCAGCTATGGGACGATGCTCCAACCAACTGAGCCACACCAGTTAGGGCTAGAGTTTACTCTTGTATTATTGTTTATTAATTATTGTATTATTTTGCCAATACACACATATACTAAATTACATGTTGGTTTCTTCTTTGCAGTTGGCTACACTTACGGAGCTGGGTTTGGGTTCCTGTCAGGCTTATCCTGTTTACTGCTTTGTCTGCAACATATATTGTATGTATTATTATATTTTAACATTCAGTTAAGAACAACCTGAACCTTGAGACTCTCATCCTCATTAACACTTCCTGACTTTTATATATAATGTTATATTCCACAACATAACATAAATTTAAGAACATCTTGCCCCGTCTCAGTGGCTCAGTGGGTTGGGTGTTATCCTGAAGGCCGAGAGGTCACCAGTTCAATTCTTGGTCAGGGGACATGACTGGGTTATTGGCTAGTCCCTGGTTGGGGGCATGAGGGAGGTAACTGATTCATGTTACTCTCGAATGTCAATGTTTTTCTCCCTCTCTTTCTTTCTCCTTTCCCCTCTCCTGTAAAATAAATTAATTAATCTAAAAAAAAAGAAAAGAAATTTAAGAACATCTTGATATAACTGCCTGATTATTGTGCTATATAGATAGGTTGCACAGTGAATATATTATTTTGGTGTACATTGGTATAACAGCTTCTTAGATTTAACCAATTGGTTTTTCAATTAATTTTATTTTCTTGCAATTAATCTCTTTAAATGAAATGCTCAGCCTATTTTGTGATGATCATCTTGCTGATTATAGCAATTTTTATTTTTTTATTTTTATTTATTTTTATTTTTTTAAAAGATTTTATTTAATTATTTTTAGAAAGAGGGGAAGGGAGGGAGGCAGAGAGGGAGAGAGACATCAATGCATGACTGCCTTTCACCCGTCTCCAGCCACAGACCTGACTGGAGACCTGGTTTGCAACCTTGCTATGTGCCCTGGCTGGGGAATCGAACCCGCGACCCTCGGGTTCACAAGCCGGCGCCTCATCCACTGTGCCACCAGCCAGGGCTATTTTTATTTTTTTAAAGGTCATTTTATTTTTTAATTTTATTGTTGTTGTATTACATCCATCCCCTTTTTTCTCCCTTCTGATTATAGCAATTTTTAAAACTGAGCCTTGCTATCCCTCACTTTCAAGCTAATTTAGCACACGGCTACTCAGTAAATATGTATTCAATTGTATTCCTTAAAACACTGGGACAATTGCCTCATGTAATTATTGCATACTATCAGATAATCTTCCACTTTTTAACCTAAGATTCTTTTCAATCTTTTTTTTCCTTTGCAGAAAATTTCAAGCATACAAAGTAAATAGTAAATCAAATCCCATATACCTGTTACCCAATTTCAACAAAGATCACCTCATCCCTAATCTTGTTTTATCTATACCTCATCTACTCCTTCCCTTTCATAAACTAATCCTAGATTTCTTCTGTACATGTTTCTAAAAGATAAGCCAATGTCCAAAAGATAAGAATTTTTGGACTGTTATAGACCCAATACTAATATCATGACTTAAAAGATTATTAGTTCTTAATATTATAAAAACATCCCATCAATATTCAATTTTTTTCAATTGTCTGAGTTTCTTCTAAATAGGTTTGAATCAGAATTTAAGGTCCAGATATTAGATTTAGCTGGTATATCTTTTAAAACTTGGTTAGTCACAGATAGCTCATCTTTTTTCTTCCCTGCAATTTGTTTAAAAAATTAAGTTGTTTGATGGCATTTCCTCCAGACTAAATTTTACTGATGAAATTCCTATAGAGTCAACATGGTTTTCTGAACCCTATACCTTATAAACTGGTAGTTATATCTAGAGACTTCAATCTTCTGGCAAAACTACGTCAGGGGGTGTGGTGTGTGCTTCCATCAGAAGGCCTGCAATGAATACTTGCACTTCTTGTGACATAAGTAGTCATTGGTTATTGCTTAGCTTTATTACTTGGTTACGTGCTTGCACAATGGTGATACCCTAATGCTACCAATTTTATTCTTTCATTGTCTAGATTACTTTAAGGAAATTTTCCCTCGACAACTATTTGGTTGTCCTATGATACAGTTTGTCCAGCAAATGCACACTGAATGTTGCTGTTTTCCCCTTTTATTTACTTGTTTTCAGAAAAATGAATTGGTTCTTACAGTGAACATATTTATTGATAGCATCTTTATGAACACCTGAGTGTCAACATATCTGATGTGTTGCAATCCATTTTCATGATTATTTCTTATTGTTGCTCATTTTTTTACTACTTTGACTAGTTGACGCCTGAGTCCTTTTGATACAACCCTAGGATTTTTAGGTTGTGTTCTTGCTTTCTGGTATGACAAAATATTCCAGTCTCCTCTTTCATACTTCCTGCCTCAGATTTGAAATCAGCTATTTTCCCAAAAAGCCTTGGTTTGTTTCAATGGTAAATAGTATTTAGAGATCACAATCTTGTGCTGGAGTAGAAGGTAAATAAAGAGGTACAGGGAATGAGAAAATAAGCTGTGTGGATATTTGGGAGAACAGCAATCCAGGCAGAAGGACCAGCAGCTGCAAAGACTGAGGCTGAAGGAGAGGAAAGTAGCAGGAAGTAGTCAGAGAGGTGGGGGGGACCATGCCAGTTGGAAGGGCTTTCGTTTTGCTTGGAATGAAATGAAAGGTATTGGAGGGTTCTGAATAGAGAAATGACTTGATCTATTGTTTTGTTTTGTTTTAATTGAGTCACTACGGGTTTTGGGTTGAGACTGGACTCAACAGGGTTAAGAGCAGAATCTGGAAGGCTATCACAGTAAACCAGGTGAGAGATGATGTGACTTGGAAGCAGTGGAGGAAATGAGAAGAGGTCAGGTTCTGAAATATTATGAAGACGGAAACAAAAATTTTGCTAAAGAATTGGACTTGGATTGTGAGGAAAGAGAATTCAAATGTGACTCTATGATTTATGGTCTGAGACATAAATGAAATTGTAACACATCATGGTACTATGACTAGCATCTCTTCTGTGGGTCACTGCTATGTTTGTGGAGAGTTGGGGAAAGACTGAGGAGAACTTCACAGAGGACTAGATAAGCTGAATCATAAAGGATATGTAGGAAGACCAGATGACCAAGAAGGGAAAGAGCATTCTGAGCAGAAGGAACAAGTTGTATTACTGCAGAGTCATGAAAGGACTATGTGTTGGAAAGTATAATTCATTTTTAGGGTGCAGGGACCTATGGTAGGAAATGAACCTAGAAAAGGAAAAAGAGAGAGAGAGACCTTATGTATTCCAAGACAGGAAATTGAATCTTATTTATTTATTTACTAATGTATTGAATATTTTATTATTTTTCAGAGAGAGGGGAAGGAGACAGGCAAAGAGGGAAAGAGACATCTATGTATGGTTGCCTTTCACCTGCTTCCAGCTATAGTCCTAGCTGGAGACTTGGCTCGCAACCAGGTTATGTGCCCTGGCAGGGGAATCGAACCAGCGACCTTTGGGTTCGCAGGCTGGCGCCTTATCCACTATGCCACCAGCTAGAGCCTGAATCTTATTTTATAAGTGATAAGGAGGCTAGAATTTTTAAGCCTGAGAATGACATCATCAGGTATACACTGTAGAAAGGTCATCTGGGCCCTGGACAGATAGCTCAGTTGGTTAGGGCATTGTCCCGATATGCCAAGGTTGTGGGTTTAATCTCCAGTCAAGGCACACACAAGAATCAATGAATGAATGGAATAATAAGTAGAATAACCAATCAATGTTTCTCTCTCTCTCTCAAATTAATAAAAAGTAAACAAATAAAAAGAAAGATCTGGGCAGCAGAATGAGAGAGAATGAGGAAATAGAAAAAAGCTCACTTTATTCATTCTAAGAATAATCAAAAACCATTTTATCATTAAAAGATGAATATCTTTGCCCCTTTTAACAAGCTTCTTTATCCCCATAAATACAGTTTTTATTTCCTAATTCCTATTACATATAATAATATAGAGATGATAACTTTTTGTTCATAAATTTATTTTAATTTTTTAAAAAGATTTTATTTGTTTATTTTATTATTTTTTAAAGATTTTATTTATTATTTCCAGAGAGAGGGGATGGGAGAGAGGCAGAGAGGGAGAGAAACATCAATGTATGGTTGCCTTTCACCTGCCTCCAGCCACAGACCTGGCTGGAGACCTGGTCTGCAACCTGGTTATGTGCCCTGGCTGGGAATTGAACCAGTGACCTTTGGGTTCACAGGCCAGCACCTCATTCACTGTGCTACCAGCCAGGGATTATTTGTTTATTTTTAGAGAGAGGAGAAGGGAGGGAGAAAGAAAGGGAGAGAAACATCAATGTGTGGTTGCCTCTCGTGTGCACCCAACTGGGGACCTGGGCCTGCAACCCACGCATGTGTCCTGACTGGGAATTAACTGGTGATCCTTTGGTTCACAGGTTGGCACTCAATCCACTGAGCCACACCAGCCAGGGCAGAAGTTTATTTTTTAAGATAAAGTCTCAGGCTTTTAAAAAGATGCACAAAACCTCCATCTGTTTTGTAATTATTCTTGAATAAACAAGAAATAATATTTACCTAATTATTGTGTTTTCATGATGTCAAGGAGGGTATAAAAACTGGACAATATGATAAAGTTGTAGTACAAAGCGTATTACTATAAAATTATTAAATGTCAAATGAAGGTTCACATAATGAGTTGGAGGCTGAAAATCATGCTTCTCTTACTGTATATTTAACTCTGATGAACTTTAAATTTTTCTAAAGTGCTAGTTATTACAATGAGATTTTACCTCTTCTGGTTGGACCAGAAATTGGGTACTAATAGCATCTCTATCTATGATGAAACTGAAAAAGATAGAGTCAATTGCTGAAGTAACCTTTTGTCAACGATGTGATGTCCAAGTAGAACATGATAGGAGTCTTCGAATTTTAATTGTGTTTGACATAGAGAACTGTTGCCTCAGTGCCCCAAGTGGGGCACTCCCTGACATGTTCGGGTACTGGTCTATCTGTTTCTTTCAGCCAACCTCTCCCCTTTCATCATTGTTTCTCCTAGCTTTGATGGTCTGTTTTGCATTCTGATATTCACTGGATGCTCTGTGGATGTACTCTTTTTTCAAAATTTTGTCCCAAACAATGATGCAAGACAGTTATAAATCCACTATAAAAATTGTTAGTTTTCTCATATACCCCATTATATTAATTAAAAACAATTTCATGATAACAGGGCAAATGTCAAATCGATGTTCTTTATTAGAGATGGACTGTAGACTGGCTCTCAAGGAGGCATCGGTTGTGTTTTCTTTTTTCCATTTATGGTAATTAATTGTTATAAATGCAAAATCCTGTAACCATGAACCATTTAGTAAGATAAAGAGTCTCTTTCGCACAGACCCAGATTAAGGCATCAAGCATTTATCGAGCACATACTATGGGGCAGGTACTGTTTGAGGTAACATCATAGATTCCTAAACTAAAATATCAACCCTACTCTTATTTTTAAAAAAAGTGACTGAAAGTACAGGCATGCACCAAATAATGACATTTTGGTCCATGACAGACTACACATACGAAGGCAGCCCCGCAAGATTATAATGGAGCTAACGAAATTCTTATCACCCCCTGATGTAGTAACCATGGAAACATCACAGCGCAATGCATTACTCAAGTGTTTGTGGTGATGCTGGTATAAATAAAGCCACTGTACTGCTAACTGCATAAGCATAGCATGTGCAATTATGCACAACCATAACATTTGATAATGATAATAAACAACTATGCTACTGGCTTATGTATTTACTATACTATACTTTTTATTAAGTGTATACTCTTTCTATTTATATAAAAAGAAAGTTGCTGTAAAGCAGTGAGTGCACTGTGTCATGCTGGTAGCAGTTTCAGACATCTTGCGTTTAGAATGTTTCTTGATTGCATCATTTTGTCTTGTGCTTGATTTAATCTGTTGTGTAGTGCAGTAACAATTGGCACAGGCCTGCACCTATAAACAATAGTCTTTACCACTTAGCCTAGGTGTGTAGTAGGCTATCCCATCTAGGTGTACGTAAATGCACTCTATGATATGGGCACAAGGATCACATTGCCTAACTGCATTTCTCAGAATGTATCCCCTTCATTAAGTGGTGCATGCTATACAGGTAAGAATGTACTTTCTATGTGGTCAAATACACTCTTCAATGGTCAAAAATTGACTGGTTTGTGTGAAGAAAATGTCTTTCGATATAATTAGCTTTTGACAAAAATTCTCATGCTGGAGAAGCAACGTAGGAAAAACTAGGAACTGGGAATCAGGAACCAGAACCATGTTCCTGCCTTGCTGCTATTCATTCGTTCAGCCATGCTGGGGAGCATGGGAGTAAATGGGAGACCAGCGACCTGCTCTTTTGTCTTCGTGAAGGTGTGCGGCTTAACTAGGTGTCTGAGGTTTCTTTCAAACCAAAAATGCTAAGGTTTTCTGGCAGCCTCTTGGAGGGAGAAGCTCCCCAGGCAGCCTTGGGACTTGAGGACTTCCCTTCCTCCGGGGGTGGGGTGGAGGTGGGGCGGGGGGGGCGGAATTGGCTCTTGTCCTGATTTTAAAATAACTTCATATACACAGTTTTCAAGATCTTTTGGTCAGCGTCTTATCAACATTTGGATCACCTTGGCAAAGCCTGGGCGTGGCAATTCCTGTCCGAAGACAGCAGAGGCAGGAGGTTATCGCTTGGAGCGGGGATGGGGGGTAAAAATAAAAGGTGTTTGACTTGGGTTAGTCCAAGTAGAGCTGTTCCCAGTGAGTGGCCCCCTGGCTGTTCCATCGGACCTCCCCTCCAATTACAGGACTTCTGGTCACGGCGTGCTGGTCCGTCGCTTGGGTGATCCGCTGCTCTTCGGGTCCAATAAGCCTCATAAAGGAATTGCTCACCGGGGACCAGAAGTGATCAGCTTCGCGGGCGCGGGAAGAACTATCCTTGCATCCCAGTTTTCCTAGTGGGGATCAAGGTAACAAGTTTCTCGTTATCTGGCTTCAAAATTGCAACGAGTAAACAGCACTGGTGCTTGCTGCCAAGATACGTTTTTCAAGGGAGAAATGGGTTTCTGTAACAATGGGAGAGGAAGAGAGCGCGTGCGAGGGGTTTGAACACGAATACGAAACGTTACACCCCTTCTTGTAGCTTTACGGAAACCAGCAGCTGGATTTACCTCCGCCAAGGGTAGCCTGTCATTTCCAGTCAATGAAAAAGCCTGAGTTTGAGGTTCCTTCCTAAACTGGCCGGCTAAATTAGCCCCTCCCACGAGCCGGAGGCTCTGTTATATCTCTGTTCCTTGAGTACCTCTCGCACTGAGACCGACCACAGCAAGCAGAGGCTGAAAATTTAAAAAAGAGCAAAGAGGAAGAAAACAAAAGCTGCCACATTATGGAAGATGTAAAGGGTAAGAGCAAAACTGATTTGATACAAATCCTTAAGGACAAAAGGAAAAAAAAAAATAAAACAGGAAAAAAATACCCAAAGCCCAGACCAAAAGCAAGTACTTGAAAAAGCAAGAGGCAAAAAGCCCTAAATGAACTTTCCTACCCTCTCCTTCTGAGAGGAGGCAGGGAAAAAAACTTTGGGAAACTTTTTAAGAAGAAAAGCCCGGTGGTGGTTGTCTAGGGTGGCTCTTGAGGCGGCTGAAGGAACTCATGAATATTCATGTTTCATTTGTATTCAAATCTAGGGTGTGTTTTTTTTTTTCCAGATAAAAGACTTATCCCATCCTTTTGCAGTTTAGGAGGCGGCTGCCTCATTTATAGTCCAGAGTCATGTTGCTCTGGTGGGGCGTACCTCAGCGTATTTGCTTGAAGATGCTGGGCTCAGTGTGCGGGCGATTTGTTTTGTTCTCGAATTTCCTGTGTGCTTTCCTGTTGTGAAATTAGCCAAGGCTCCTCCGCAGGGAGTTAGAGAAGGTAATGAGGCAAGAGGCTGTCACAAGGGGATCCCCAGGGTATGTCTTGCTACAGACCGAAAGTTTCTTGGAAGGAGCCTCGGAGTAAACGTGCTCGGGGGTGGGGGAGGCAGGGGAGAGGAGGATGGAGGGCCGAGCAGTTGTATCTTTAGAAAGCAAAGCATTTTTGACGGACTATATTTAGATTTTGCATGAAAACTGCAAGAGCAGCCTGCTTTGCACAAATGGTGAGCAGTCTCTGTCTTGTATTACCTCTTTTGGGCATTTTCTGCCGGGACGGCTTGCCAGTCTGTGGGCGCCAGGGGAACGCCGCCGCACTGTGGGTGCGTGGTGTGGCAAACCTCCTTCACCCTCTAGTGTCTAATATACCCACATGGTTTTGTTTTATCGTGTAGAATGTGGAGGAATAGGATGAGGAGCCACCGGATTTCTTAATAAGGAAAATAATGATTGCTGTTAACGTTTACTGAGTATTTACTCTCTGCCGGGAGCTGTTCGAAGCATGTTACATGTGTTATTACTGACACTATTTTATGAAATGAGTGCTCGGTGACCATCCCCATTTTAGAGATGATGGAGTTGAGCTAGTGGGAGAGTAGCTAGCTTGTCTTGGGATCACACAGTAAGGGGTGAATTTGGATGCAGGTGTTGGGACAGAGTCTGTCCGCTGGCCTTGCCCTTGTCCCACACTCTTGCTGGACCCCCAGATCTCTCACGGCTACCCTGATAGGTAGGCGTGATTCCAGGCTCGCAGATCCTTGAAGCTACTGGGGTAATGGTACTGATGAAACTGCGGGTCTGGGAAGGAATCTGTCCTTTCCTCTCTAGTTAGCTTACTTTTTCTCATTGGGTGCTACTATTATTGGTCCTTCTCTGTGGTAGAACTTAGGCTTTGCCTTTGCCTTTTCCAAAAGGGAGACAGAGGCCCGCAGGGATTAGGTGACAAGGATCACACAAGGAGACTAGATTAGAAATCCGCTGCCTCTGGTTTCCCTTCTAAACAGCAAGCGCAGTCATCATTGTACTCTTGTCCCCACCCCCAGGCACTTTCAGTTCCCCAAAAGACCTTGCTTCTGTCCTCTCTCCCACACTGGCAAGGAGCTTATCTTTCTTGAAGGCCTGTCTGGTTCTCTTTCCTCTTTCGTCTGGAAGCACGCTGCCTAGCTTTGAATCTCAGCTCCACCTTACTGTGTGCCTCAGTTTCTTCAACTGCAAAATGAAGAGGATATAATATCCACCTCATAGGGTTGTTGTAAGGACCAAAGGAGGGACTCGGGCAAGGTGTCAGAACAGGGCCTTCTGTATATATTGTACTTAATAGTATATATTGAGTAACTGAGTGAGTTGCAATCACTCTCTCAGGCCTCATCTTGATTGTGAGTTTCCCCTTTAAGCCTTCTCTAACCATTTGAGCCTTAGATTAGGCTGTGTCTTGGATGTTTCTACAACACCTCACCACTGAATGCCTAAGGTGACTTGTCATACTTGTCTATATTCCTGCCCTTTGCATTGCCTCCTCTATCCCCCAACTAGTTTCTTTTTTCACCTTTGGATCTTCAGTGTCTAGAGCAATGTTTAGCATATAATGGGCACTCAATAAATATTTAGTAAACTAAGTGTTATTTTAGTTGATGTTCAACTAAGAGTTAGAAGGCTAGTTTAAGAGGGAACATCTGAGTTTGCTGAGGAGCTCCCGCTGGTACATAGAGCTCCTGTGCAATCTATAAAGACACCCCTGTAAGTTAATATGTTGAAAAACAAAATCACCCCTTCTAGGAGGGTGGTATTCAAAGCTGATGTGGCCCCATGCCAGGGCACCCAGTTAGGCTAGTCTTTTAGATACAGAACAACCTCACTCTGAATAAAACATCTGGTTCCAAAAATAATGTCTGTCCAGTGCCATTTTATAACATCGTCTGAAACAATGGATTCTGGTAATAGAAAAAACAAACACTGTAGAGGCTGACCCTGGGTAGAATCATGAAGTACATTAACTTTGCTCCTAGCAACCTCCCTTTCCTCTTCTTGGCATACTTTCAAACCAATTTGACAAATATTATTTTGTCTACCATTTGTAAGTCACTATGCCAGATGTGTGTGATATAAACAGTTTGCTCATAGTCTAGTAGGAAGGACTAGATATATACACAACCAGCTCTAACTGAGGCCAGACTTGGTGAAGTGCTAGTAATAATAACTGCCATTGATTCAGTATTTATTATGTGCCAGGCACTGTAATTTTTTTAATGCATTGTCTCATGTAATCTTTAGAATATACCTATGCTATATAGGTTTCTTACATCTCACAACCATGAAGGGAAGTTACATGGCCAAGGTCACACAGCTAGTAATTGGCAGAGGGGGAATTTAGACCTACGTAGTTCAGCTGCAAAGACTGTGTTGTTCCTAATGCGTAAGCTCTAATATCTGTAATACGGATCCAAAGAAAATGCCATGAGAAACAGAATAGGGAGTGATGATTTCTGGGAGAACTTCTGGAAGGATGAGACACTTCAGCTGGACCTAGAAAGATGAGTAGGTTTGGTGCCCACAACAAGTCCTCTCTGAGTCTGAGCAAAAACCCACAGCCCAGATTCCAAAGCAGACAGCTCTTTCACCTTTTCCCAGTTCTGAGTAAGGAACTTATTTACATGTCCCTCCTAGATATCTGGAGGCAGAAGTCCAAAATTTAGCCCTAACTATAAATTTGGGATTACCAGGCCATGACTGGTGTGGCTCAGTGTTTTGAGTGAGGTCCTGAGAATTGAAAGGGTTCCCAGTTCTGTTCCTGATCAGGGCACATGCCTGGGTTGCAGGCCAGGTCCCAGTTGGGGGCGTGTGAAAAGCAACCAGTTGAAGTTTTTCTCACACGCTGATGTTTCTTAGATCTAATATACTTTTATCTGTGGTGTTGTAGTTTTCAAAGTAGTTTGATACTGACTTTTTAATTTCTTAATTTAATTTTCCTTAATTAATGTCTCATTGATCCAGGATAATAACTTTTTAAGTTCCAAGTAATTGTTATTTTTGTTTAAACCATTAATTTTAATTTAATTTATTTTATTTCATAATAGAGACTATGACTTTATAACTTCCGAGGCTTCTTTGTACCTAAGCATGTAGTGAATTTTTATAAATCTATGAACACTTGTGAATAAGATATAGTCAGTTTTTTTTAAGATACAAAATGGGATATTTATAAATTATTCCAGTCATTTCAATTATATGGCAATCCCTCCCCAACCGTGATTTTCTCCTATGCAGAATTACAGTATGTACGCATTTACTTTTGTACACTTTTACTGACACCTATGAGAATTTCACTTCCAGAAAAAAAAGATGTGAATTATTTTTACAGTGGGTTATTGGAAAAGTGGGGGGAGGGGTAATGGAGATTTGACTTATAAAAGGAATGTAAAGCAGATGCAGAAAGGAACCTTAAGAAATAAAGTCTTGGGAAAGATAAGTGGAAGTGAAATAAAGTTTTCAGATAGCATCAGAAGCAGGTGAGCCTTAAATTGTTACCTAACTTTAGAAAGTATAGAATGTGTGTGTGTGAAAATTACCAATCCTTTCCCTCCCAAATAACAGTGGCAGACCCCAGGAGGTCAGAGTCAGGAGGTTGGCAGAATTTAGGAAGCAGGGGTCAGAATTTCTGAACCATAAAACAGAACAGTATTGCTCAGTGAATATGGAATCAGAAACATGCACAAAAGGACATCTGGAGTGATCTGTCATCAGCAAAATAAGTTTTTAGACATTGCACTGAAAAGTTAGGGTAGGGAGGACCCAAAAAGTTTCCAGTAAACAAGGTTGGTAAGTAGAAATTAATAGTGTGCTGGTTGCATTTTCTAATTTAAGTTGTATAAAATGTTGACACCATATTTTGATTAATGCCCTTTTTATTGCTTTATTTTGGTAATCTTAGAAATAATCATAAAGACTCTTTTATAGATTCTCTTTCTTTTAAAAAAGTTTTTAAAAAATTGATTTTAGCCCTGGTTAGTGTGGCTCAGTAGATTGAGTGCTGACCTGTCAACCAAAGGGTTGCCAGTTAAGATTCCTAGCCAGAGTACATGCCTGGGTTGTGGGCCAGGTCCCGGATTGGGGGAGTGTGAGAGGTAACCATACATTGATGTTTCGCTTCCTCTCTTTTTTCTTCCCTCCCCATCTTTCTAAAAATAAATAAATAAAATATTTAAAAAATTGATTTTAGAGAGATAGAGGAAGAGAGAGAATGAAACACTGATTTGTTGTTCCACTTATTTTATACATTTATTGGTTGCTTCTTGTATGTGCACTGACCAGGGATGGAACCTGCAATGTTTGTGTATTGGGATGACATTCTAAGCAACTGAACAACCTGGCCAGTCCTCCTTTTTCTTCTTTTGGTTGATAGAGTAATCGATAGGCTGCAAAGATTATAGCTCCTAATCCCTAGAATGTAATAATGTTACCCTTGTATGAAAAAACAAAAGGTATTGTGGATTTGATTAAATTAAGGATCTTGAATTGAGGAGGTTATCCTGGATTATGCAGATGGCCCTAAATGCAGTCACAAATGTCCCTATAAGCGAGAGGAAGAGGGAAACTTTCTAAAAATTGAATTTGTTGGGGTGACGTTGGTTAACAAAATCATACAGGTTTCAAGTGTTCAGCCCAACAAACATTACCTGCACCCTCCCCAAAGTAAAGTCTCTTTCCATCCCCATTTATCCTTCCTATGCCTGTAAATGTGAGGGTTTATTTCTGACTCTCAGTTCTCTGTCATAATCTGTGTCTGTCCTTGTGTCAGTGCCACACTGTCTTGACTACTATAACTTTTTAGTGTTTTGAAATCAGGAAATATGAGTCTTTCAATTTTGCTTTCTTTTTTTCAAGATTGTTTTGACTTTTATGGGTCCCTTGAATTTTCATATGAATTTTAGGATCAGCTTGTCAATTTCTGGGATTTTCATTGTATTTTTGATGTAGCCTCTGTAAAATTTTGGCTTTTAAAATCCAATTTGAGTTTCTGTTTTCTTTTCTTTGTTTTTTTTTGAGTTTCTGTTTTCATAGAGGAATTTAGTTCACATTTATTTTACTGGCCATTTTTGCTTTATTCTCCCCAATGTTTAATGTTTTCTCATATAATACTCTTTGCTCTATAGACTTTGGACTTTTGTTTTTTACGTACGTATACTTTTCCACAAAGCTATGGATAACACATTTTATTTTTATTCTATTTATAGAGTAAATATTAAATGAAAAACATTCCTGAGCTTAAGTTTATCTTAATATCAAAGTAATGAACAATTGGAACTTTTGACTATGTTATGAAAGATAAGAACTCAAGAACTTTTGTTTCCTGTGTTTTCTTTTTTATTTAAACTGATGTTGTAAATTCCAACACTGAAAATTCTGTTAGCCACTTATTTCACAGGGTTTTAACTTTTTATTTAGATATTAATAATCAAAATCACCATTCCATGAACTTAATTGACTTCAAAATGTCATTATTTTCTCACTATGCCTTTTCTCATTCTTGAGGTCTTAATTTTTATTTCTTTGATAATGTTCTAAAGGAATACCAAAGTAATTTCAATGTGGTAAGAGAGTGACAATTCGTCTAAATACAGAAATCTTATCTCCCCCCTAGTAACTGGAGATAATCCTCCATTGTCTGGAGTAGTTAGATTCTATAAGTTTGAGGACAGCTTTTTTTAACCTGAGTTTATTTATTTTCTTCCTCCCTCCCTTCCTCCCTCTCTCCCTTCTCCCATTTATTTGTTTTTCTTTGTGTCCTGAAAATATTTCCCTAAGATTGTACTCTACATTACTAATTTCATTTTCCTTAATTATCTCCAATGTAAACTTTCATTCGATTACAATGTTTTTAGTTTCCATGAAATCTTTTAGTTTGATCTGTTCTCACAACATCCTCTTGTATCTAACAAGTAAACAAAGAAAGATTTCCTATTCTTTTCTGCATTATATGTATTCTGGAGGGAAGCTTTTCCTCTTTCATTATTCCCACTTTGTTGCAAAATTTATCTAATCTAAGGCTATATCTTTGGGAAAAAATAGATTATTTTTGTACGAGTATACAAATGAACACATGTGTTTTGACCTTGTGCTAAAAGGATTTAAGGAAGCATTAGGGAGGTTCACTGCCATCCGTTGTCAGAGATTTGGAATGCAGGGTCCACTCTAGGCTCCCTCAGATGCTGTTTGCATCCTAGAAGAGTGCAACCACCAAATGCTTGATCCCCCTTCTATGTGTGAGAAGACAATTTTCTAGCTAGAAAAGCTCATTTGGATTCAAGAAAGAAAAAAGTCCTATCATCCTGCAGTTATGTTTCAAAGGATAGAGAGACTAGTCAGGATTCTGTCAATAATGCTGTCCAGAGACAGAAAGATATTCAGGAAGGACCCTTTTCTGGTCTCATTTCTTGCTTTTGCCCCTTCCTCACTGACAGCAAACTTTCATTGAATTAAGGAATAAGCTCCCGCTCCATTTAGTACCTTGCCCAATTAACACCTTTTGTTGGAAATCACTTGTAAAGTTTCTTTATACTCATAGTGGACACATGGCTGCAAGTTTACAGAGACAACAGCCAACACCCACACAAACAAAACAAAAAAATACAAAACAACAAACTGAGGATTTCCCAAAGAATTCCCATCCCACTCTGCTGATTTCTCCCATAGTACACTTCTGTTGTTTCCAAGTTAATGGGGTTGGGAAGCCCAACAAAGTGCTCTATTTACTTGGCCCTGGTCATGCTGCTTTGTCTGCAAATAGGCAATACTGGCCATTAGTATCAGTTCTTAATTATAATAGGGAAAAAAACATGTCAGAACAGATGTAGATTGTCACAAGAATGAGGGTGTGGCAAAGTATTTTGATTTATGCTATCATTACCTCAGTGGCCATAAAATTTGTCTTTGTGGGCCTGGCTTAGTTTAGGGGATGAATCAAGAAGTTGGTAAGCAGTGGGGGAAGGCAAGTATTGGCCTCCTACAGTAGTCCAACAGCGAGAGATGATGGGGATCTCCACCTAAGGCATTAAATGGGGGATGGATGAGAGGGGCTGGACTTAGACACTTATTTTCCAGGTAGAGTCTAAGTTAGAGGGCTAAGTGGTTTGTTGGGAGGGAAAGAGAGGAAGAGGTCAAGGCATCTTCAAGTTTAGATTTGGGTGGTTGGGTCAATAAATGTTTACATATAAGGCTGGGAATTGGGGAGGGGAGTTGATTTGGCTGAGAGGAGGGAGAGTAGTTCATCCTAGCACGTGTTTAATATGAATGTTTGTAAGACATCAGAGAAGCGATATTATGCTGATTGCTAGAAAGGTGGGAGTCGAGCTTGGACGGGTCTGGCAGAGTGAGAGATAACAGGAGTAGGAGTAAGAGCATGGAGTCAGTGGTTAAAAGTATGGGTGTAAATAGGCCATTCTGGGAAGTGTAGAGAATGAAAACAAAGAAGATGAAGAGTGGGACTTAAGAAAACAGCAATCTTAATACAGATATGGGAAGAGAAAGAATTCGAGAGATTCAGAAGGAATGCCTAGCAAGGTAGCTTCTCAAGAAAGACAAAGAGAATCTGACTCTTATAGTCAAGGGTGAGGGTGTTGAGAAATGTATCAAGAAATGACAGAGTTGCACACTAGACAAGAAAGAAAATGAGAATAGGTGTTTATTTTCTCCTCTTCTAGCATGCCCCCTCCCACTGTCTATCCCTGCCCCACAGTGTAATTACTGTGTTTGGGAATTGGAATGTACTTTATAATGTTTCCTACCCATAGTCTATATCCATCCCACTGATGAAAAAACTTGAATGGTACCTTTTACAGTGGAAGAACTATGGTGGTTGGGTTTGAACATTCAGTACTTATAAGGTCCATGGTAAAAATAGATTTAGTAGAATATTTAGCCATATAAGAGGTTAAAGAGCAGAAGTTAAGAAAACAGGAACCATGAATTGGTGGAGGGCAGAGGAGAGCCAACTTGTGCAATGAGTTGGATTGAGGGAAGAAAGTCCAGGCTAGAGTGAACTTGCATTTGTTTGATGGAGAAGAGACAGCAGAAGGGAGATGGGCTCATTCATTCAACAAATACTTGTTGAGTGATGAGTATGTGTCAAGTGCTTTTCTAGGCTCTGAGGGTACAGTAGGAAAAAAAAAAAAAAAAAAATCCTTAGCCTCATGGCGCTTATATTCTGGGCGGAGGAATGAGGGGAGACAGACAATTAAGTCAAAAACAAAAAAAGAATAAAATATATGATATATTAGGTGATGATAAGTACTAAGGAGAAAATTGAAGGAGGGAAGGGGGAGTAAGAAATGTTGGGAGATTACAATTTTAGATAGGATGGTAAGATAAGAAGGTGATTTTGAAGACCTTAAGGAGGGCAAGTAACTGCTCCAGAAAAAACATTCCAGGCAAGCAAGAACAAAGTCCTGTAGAGAAATGAGGTATTCAGGGAAGAGCAGAGAAGCCAGTGTGGCTGGGCAGAAGAGAGTAAAGGCTGAGAGCTGAGAAGTGGTTTGGCCTACGTGGACCTTCTCATGCTCTGCAGGCCGTTGGTTACCCTTTGCTTTGACTTGTAGCGAAATAGAAAACCACTGTGGGTTTTGAGCAGAGGAGTGACTTGATCCAATTCACATTTTCATGGGATCATTATGGTTGCTATATAAAGAATAGACTGAAAGGGGGCAAGGGTGAAGGGGAGACACCAGTTGGGAGAGAACTTCAGTAATAAAGGTGAGAGATGATTGTATCCAGTTCTAGGTGGTAGCCGTAGAAGTGGTGAGAAGTGATTGGATTTTGGATCTATTCTGAGGATAGAGCCAACAGCATTTTCTGATGAAATCTGGCTGAGAAACAAAGGGAAAAGGAAACTGCCTCCAGGGTTTTAGGCCTTGCAAGAAACTAAAAGTATGGAGGTGCCTTGAGCTGAAATAGAAAAGGCTATAGGAGGAACAGGTTTGCATGGGAAGATCAGGATCTCAATTTGGATATTTTACGTTTGAGAAGAAATGTCTATTTGATAAGAAATGCCTATTTGACATGAGATTTAGAATTCAGCCGATGAATATACAAGTCTGGAGTTCAGGGAAGACTGGACTAGAGATACACATGTTGAGTTATAAGGTGGTATTTCAACTCGGTGAGATTGGATTTCAATGTCGTAAAACAGGATGAGATCACCAAGGGAATGAGTGTAGACAGAAAAGAAGTTTCAAGGACTGAGCCTTGGGATGCTAAAACTCTCAAGGCTGGGGACAAGAGGAGACAGCATCCAAAAAGATTGAGAAAGTGTGTGTGTGTGTGTGTGTGTGTGCACGCACGTGCACGCGTGTTGCGGTGAGGAGAGGGGCATAAACTAGGAGAGTATGGTGTCCTGGGAGCTAACTAAAGAGTATTTCATGAAGAGGAAGTGGTCTGGTCATCAGAGTGTAATGCTACTCATGGGTCAAATCAGGTGAAATAGAGGAAGTCACCACCGCATTTAGCAGTGGAGGTTGATGGTGGTAGTGATCACAGCACTTTTGGTGGATAGCTGGGAACAAAATTCTCACTAGAATTAATTCTCATTGCTCTTCCTTCCTGCCCTCACCCATCACCCCATCCCTGAACTAAGGAGAAATAAGTGGCATCTGAAGAACATGATTGTGGAGAAGGCGTAGTTCCTCAAAGAAAATTCAGAGTCCTGGTATCAGAAAAAGGGGAAATGGACTCTTGGCAGATGATACAGCCCATGTTCACTTCAGCCAGAAGTCACCTATTTCTGTCCTGTGTATTCTTTTTATAGCCTCTGCCATCAGCTATTTGTCAAGTGTTTTAGGAATGGAAACTTTTATGGGAAGGTATGGAACCTGCTGAGATGAAAGACCATCCAGATAGTAAACATTTTCTGGGAAAGAAAAGCCAGAGTCCGTAGGGCCAGGAAGACTGGTTTTTTCACAAATGTGTCTTTCTCAGTAAGCTAACTCCTAGACTCAGAGCATGAAGATTGCTGAACCCCACGTGGGTACCTCTACTATTGCATTCCCCAGACTTGCCTTATGGTTTCAGAGGGTCTACCTGTTGGCAAAACCCAGTGATTTGAGAGATCTTGTGCTTTATGGGAGAACTTGGGTAGGCTAGGAGAAGGAAATCACAGTTTAAATGTGGTCTAGGTACCTCTGCTTTTGCCGTTTCAACAGGACTCAATGAATGTTAGTGCTGGAAGAAGCTTGTGTCTTCTCAAATCTCTTCATTAAAATAAAATTAATTACATTTGCTATCTTAACATTAAACAAATAAAACAAGTTTATTATAAAAATTTGGAGTATACAAAGAACAAATAAGGAAAATAAAGTCTCTGTAAATTCACTGCTCATAACTCTTTCTTATGTGACTTCCCCATCTTTATCTTATCCTCCTTCCTCTCTACTTTTTATTGTTTCCTATTATCTATTTTCTAAAAGTTTTGGGTCATGCTATACATACCACTTGCAGTCTTCTATTTAACTTCATCATTTGTCATGACAGCCAAATTATATAATCAAAAAAGAAGATTTTATTTATTATTTTTAGAGAGGAGGGAAGGGAGAGGGGCAGAGAGGGAGAGAAACATCAATGTATGGTTGCCTTTCACCTGCCTCCAGCTACAGACCTGGCTGGAGACCTGGCTTGCAACCTGGTTATGTGACCTTTGGGTTCACAGGCCAGTGCCTTATCCACTGAGCCAACTGCCAGTGCCTTATCATATAACTTGTAATTGCCACAGATAGTACTGCATCACTTGAACATATACGATATATTACTGATTTCCTTTTGTGTAACTCATAGGAAACTTCCAAATATTTTACTATAATAAATAACTGCCTGTGGATTGATCTGAGTGCATGTTTTTGAATACTTATGTAGGGTAAATTCCTAAAAGTGGAATTTCCAAATTACAGTAGTATATGAGCGACAGAAACATTGAAGTCTTTATGTTGGGAAGGAATGTGCCCAGCTTGCCCAGCAGGTTGGTGGCTGAGTGAGTTCTGGATTACAACTCCTCTGCCTTTTAAAAGACACCTTTTCTTGCCCTGGGTGATGGCACAGTTGATAAAGTGCTGGCCTGTGAACCTAGAGGTGGATTCCCAGCCAGGGCACATAACCAGGTTGCAAGCCCGGTCTCCAGCCAGTAGATGGAGGCAGGTGAAAGGCAACTGTACATTGATGTCTCTATCCCTCTCTGCCTCTGTCCCTTCCCCTCTCTTTAAAAATAATAAAATAACATCTTTAAAAAAAATTACTTAAAAGCCCTGGCTGGTGGCACAGTGGATAAGGCACCGGCCTGAGAACCCAAAGGTTGCTGGTTCGATTCCCAGCCAGGTTGCAAGCCAGGTCTCCACCCAGGTCCATAGCAGGGGCAGGTGAAAGGCAACCACACATTGATGTCTCTCTTCCTCTCTGCCTCTCTCCCTTCCCCCCTCTCTAAAAATAATAAATAAAATCTTTAAAAAAAAATAAAAGACCCCTTTTCTTGATAATGTGCTTCCTGTTACAGTTAAGCCTCTTGTTATAGAACTCCTTGACCTTGATGGTGTACATTTTTTTCTCTGTAAACTCTATGACTCCCACTGTTGCTGGGCTAGTTCTCTAATTCCTCCGTTGGCATCATCTGAATGATTAGAGGTACATTTTTTTTCCGTGAGATAAGATGGCACTCCTTCAATAGCTTTCCCCATTAGGGCTATAAATGATTCCAGCATTAGTCAAGTGCCGCCACCCACCCACTGGATATTCTCTCACACACTTGAAGCATTCCTGAGGTTTCTCTTCTTTTTAACTTACTGGTTATATTATTTTCTCTCTAAAATCGTCATTCTCTATTGGCAGGCCATCTTTCAGCAAACTGCAGTGATCGAGTCCCCATCACACACTATTGTGGTTCACTTTGACTCCCCTCAACCCATCCAGACAGGTTGGCAGTGTAGGGAGGGGGAGGAAGGAACTTTCCTCTACCCTTCTAGTTTCTTCCAGTTGATCTTATAATTTTTTTTTTGACCTTTTATATATATATATATTTTTGATCTTATAAATTAACATGAGGACATTAACAAGAAAAAATAACTAAGTTAAATTACATACAACCATATGGGAACCTCACACACATAAAAGAGTCAGGGACCTCACACGCATGAGATGTCCGGAGACAGGAAGGCAAAATGAGCTTTATATGGCATTCTGAGCTAGGGGTGAGGTAAGGCACGCCAGAGCTTCAGAGGGGAAAGGTCATCTTTGGGAGGATAAGAGCAAATGTTCAGTAATTATGTTTGCCTTGTCCTATAGATAGGTTACAAAAAGTTTTCTCCAGTAATAATGCTTATTATAGGAAAGACCCCTAATTTAAATTTTTAAAGGGGGAGATAAAAGTTTCTTGTAAGTCCTCAGGGTCTTGATTGCCCTCAGCTGGAAGTAACTCGCAGGCCAGAGTGGCACGTGCTGCAGAGGGCTGCTCCGAACTCCTTTGTAGAAGCCCAGCAGGGCTTCCCCATGACAGCAGGCTATACTGATAGTTTTTCCATAACGGAGAAGCTTGTAAAAGGCAATGGCAGTTTGGCCAACTTTTAACCTGTAACAGCTTCTCCAATTTTACAAATATATTTCTTAGGCTGAACCATTTGAAACAGACAGTTTTGTAAGTCAAAAACTGTCAAGTTTTATCAATATCTCATGATGCAATTTAGTATGTGAAGTGATCCTAGATATCAAGAATATGCTATGGCAAATATCCCAGTTTCCCAGTTTATCCTCAAGATAAATTTTGGAAGCTCTGCCATGATTCCTAAGCACCCAGTTACGGCTTAACAACAGGCAAAGCTTTTTTATTTAACGATGTCCATTGCTGTTGAAAATAAGGGGAAATGAATATTAGCCAATTGTTAGTGAGAGTGCAATAGAGGAAAATTTGTTCCTGGAGGAAAATTTGGCTATGATAACTTGAAGTCTTAAAAATGCACTCTGAACCAGCATATCTACTCTGAGAATTTACCCTAAGTAAAGAGCCTGGAGGTATGTATAGATGTATTTCCTGGATATTTATTAGAGTATTGTTTATAATAGTGAACAACTGGAAATAACCTAAAGTAATAAACGAGGTCTGTCCCCAGAGTATCGGCTCTGCAAACTTTTAATTATATTGACATTGGCTCGATACTTTCGGGACAGACCTTGCATATTCGTACATGAAATAAATAATGTGAAAGAATTTCCGAGGATAAAATAAATAAGCATTGTTAAGAGAAAAACAAGTTATAAAGTTGAACAACCAAGACCTATTTTTGCCAAAAATAAATAAATAAATGTAGATATAAAATATGTGCAGGAGAAAAACCTGCAAGATATACATTGAATACCAAAAAGACTATTAATGGGTGATCAAAGAGAGTATTTTATGCTTTAATGTATTTTACAAAATTTTAATATTAAACATATAATTTTGGTTTCTGCCGGGCGCAGGAGAAAGACTCAAGAATGGCCCTAGTTTTAACTGCCAAGTCCTAGAGTGAGACTGTTACGGAAGTTAAATACTAGTATGGTGATTGTTTTAATTGAAGCCATCACCATCAACTTTTAGAGCCGGCTGAGGAACTGGGCAGACCCACTCCTGATGGGGAGGAAATTGATTGTTATAGAAGGAAGAGCATAATTATCCGGGGTGGAGCTAAAATTAATGTAGATTTTTGTCATTTTAGCTAGGGTGGGCCATTCGATCTTTCCAAAAGTCTTAGTTCTAAAGGCCCAATGCTTTCTAGAGTTCTAATGCTATCGTAATACGTTCTCAAGTACTTTTAGAAACAGGAGTCACTTCCAACAGTCTTAGTTCTAAAGGCCCAATGCTTTCTAGAGTTCTAATGCTATTATAATACGTTCTCAAGTACTTTTAGAAACAGGAGTCACTCCATTAGAACCCCTACAATTTGGAGTTGCATGCAATGTATATAAAAGGAAACACATACTTTCTCCCTCTCTCTCTCTCTCTCTCTCTCTCTCTCTCTCTCAGCACCAGTCATAATATCCAGAAGTCAGGAAAAGATTTGCCATTCTGAGGTAAATAGATAACTCCAAATTAAATTGCTAATGACTTTTATTAGGTGTGGAATAGAATCTTACCAATTATTTACATTTAAATCAATGTAGCATGTAAACTATGAAAATAACTTGTTCTAATCATCAGAAATCTTCACTGATTACCTGACTGGTGGCATAGTGGGTAAGATGCCTCCTGGGAACCTAAAGGTAGCTGGTTCGAATCCCAGCCAGGGCACATAACCAGGTTGCAAGCCAGGTCTGTAGCTGGAGGCAGATGAAAGGCAACCATACATTGATGTCTGTCTCCTCTCTGCCTTTCTCCCTTCCCTTTTCTCTAAAAATAATAAATAATATATTTTTAATTAAACATATAATTTTGCACTAGTAAAAATTAATTTTCTGCCCTGGCTGGTGGCACAGTGGTAAGGCACCAGCCTACGAACCTGGGGGTCACTGGTTCAGTTCCCAGCCAGGGGACATAACCAAGTTGCAAGCTAGGTCTCCAGCCAGGTCCTTAGCTGGAGGCAGGTGGGGTCTTTCTTTCTCTCTGCCTCTCTCCCTTCCTGTCTCTCTAAAAATAATAAATAAAATATTTTTAAAAATTAATTTTTATTGGAAATGCCTGTCATGGAAAAATTTTAATGGTAAGTGGAAATTAATTTACTAGTAAAAAAATTAAGCATATTTTAAAGGAAGATGTGAAACACAGCAAATTGCCTTTGGCCTTATTTTAAATTTTCAAATAAAATTTGCATGTTTATTTTCCACAAGTGTACAAATATAAGATGCCTCCTTACTTTCTGAGAGCTAGTGCTGTGACAGAATATCTAAAAATGAGATATGAATAGCCTGGAAAAAAATAAATTCCAAAAAATAGGAAATACACCTGAATTTGAAATAGCAAAAGTAGGTGAAAATAAGAATGAAAGAGACATGAAATTATCTTGGATTGAAAAAAGAACATGTGTATACAACACTGAAAACTGTTAAAATCTTAGAATGGCCACTTAGTAAGATTGGCAATGGTTCTTCTTCCTCTTTCGTAAATGAATTTTTAAAACAATAATGTCAGCTCCAGGCTCCAGTAGGGCACATGGAATTAGTAACAGTTGCAAAGCAGAACAGACCTTTATAATTAGGGCAGAATTTTTATTTAAAAAAAATTAATATAATTTTTTACCAAAGTGATACATACATATACAGGATGGGGCAAAAGGAGGTTTATAAGTGTGAGTACGTGAAACAGCTTATTCTTGTATTATTTACTAATTATTGTATTTTCCATACAAACTACTGTAAACCTACTTTTGCTTCACCCTGTAATTAAAAGTCAGGTTTCATAAGTCATAGTAAAGAACTGCCTTTGGCAATCCCACCACTTTTTGCCTCATGTCCTGTTCTCCAGAGTGGCCACTTTTAATCTTTTTGGGACTTTTGGTGTTTGTGCTTACACTGCTAATTTAAATGTTACTTGTTGCTTCCATATTGTGGTAGCTGAGTACTTTTTAACATTCACCCAGGGGTTACCCTGTCCACACCATCCCTATGTAGTGATATCACAATTTTCAGTTCAATCAACATCCAGTGTTTACCTTAGCATATTTAGGTAGGGATTGTGTGTGCCTTGGATTTCTTTTCCTGCTTGACTTTTTATTTTACTGGCATTCTTAATAAGGCCTCATTTCCTCATCTGCTTAATTTTCCATGTTTCTATTCGCAGTTCCTTTCTGTGATTCCTTTGATATAATTTCTTACAAAGTCAGTAATCTTTTCTTTTTCGTCCCTCTTTTTTTTTTTTCGTTTATTCTTTTTAAAACCTCCTCTCTAAATCTGCTGCCCTGTTCTGGCTGCTTTCCTGGTCTGCTGCATAGTCATCTTCCTGGGCTTCCCTTGATCTTTCTTCTGTGTTGAGTCAGTTCATACACCTCTTCCTCTTACTAGGTTCAGTACCTCATTTGGGTGGAACACATCCTGCAGTAATTTCCTGAGAAAAGGTGCACTAGAGTAAAACCGAAGACACTTGTGTCTTTTAGAATTTTCAAGTCCAATGCTATTCTTAGGCCGAAGTATTCTTTTGGTCACTTGTTTTCTTCCACTCTACTGTTTCCAGGAAGCATTTAGGATTTTAAAAAAATTATTCCTTATGTACTAAGTCTATGGTGAAGCGCTTTGGTGTGCGTTTATTTTCATCTGCTGTGCTGAGTATTCTGTTCCTTCCATCTGGTGTCAGATCTTTCAGATTGGGGAAATTTTCTCATATGGTTTCTTTGATAATTTCCTTCCCCCAATTTTCCTGTTCTCTCAGAAAGTCAGATGTTGTCCCTCTTTCATTAAAATTTTAATTAATTTATTTTTCTCTCCATATTTTTGACAGCTCTACCTTCAAGGATACTTACTCAACTTTGCCTTTCAACTTGTATGTTAAAACTTATTTCAGATATTATAGTTTAAATTTCTGAACACTTGTTTTTGTTTTCTGATGTTTTTTTTTAAACAAAACTATAGATCTCTTGGTCTCATAGATGCAATATTTTCTCATCTTTTCAAGAACAGTAATTGAAGTTTTCTTTGCTTCAGTGTAGTTTTCATCTTGGTTTTTTTTTGGAAAAGTTAAAGACTTTTTCAGATACTATGATCTTCACACAATTCTGTCAGGTCAACATCATTATTTTCCTTATTTTATAGTTAATGAGTTTTGGAGAGTATACCATTGTTTTATTTATTTATTTTACCATGAAAGCCTCAGAAAGTTATGGGCCAGGCAAATCCATAGTCCAGCTTCTTGACCAAGTTGGATTCTCTATTGAATCCTTCAACTTTTCTTACTTCTTATACTTTACTCCCCTAATCCCCAGAGTTAGTTGCCTTATGGTCTGAAACAGCTCTGTTAAAAGGATCTGATGTTTTTTAATATTGAATTGAATTATTTATCCTTTTCTGCATCTTCCCTCTGCCATTGGCACTACTAGTTCTGCTCTCTGGGTCATAGAGATGGACCAAATCTAAATCCCCTTCCATAAGATAGCTCCACAGGTGTTCGAGAGGACAGGGTCATGACTCATGACCTTGTCGGCCATTCCCCAGCCTGAGAGGCCTATTCTCTGCTCCTGTATTTCACTGTTTTGTCAAACTCTACTTACTTGACATTTTGGAATGCTTAGAATGAGCTCCTCATTGTCAAGGTCTGACTTTATGTGTCATGTCTATAACTTAATACAGAGACCAGATATGCTATGAAGACAGCCTTGAAGGAGTTGCTGCAATTTTATTAATGTGTCTTGTGATTAGTTTACTTTTAACTTGGGAAGTTTCGTGCGCTATAACATCTTTCCTAATCGGTGGTAGTTTTGATAAATTTATCACAAATTTTAATTTCCTAGACTGTGGACTACTTACTTCTGTTTACTTTCTTTTTAATTAAAGGTCATGGGTATGTTATCCTTGTTGGTTACTGCCTGTACTTTTTTTATTTTTAATCTTTATGGGCATTTTATTTAGATGGTTGGTGACCTGAGAAGACAACAGGTTTGCACACCAACACACTGTCTTTGCTTTGACTTTTGATCTCCTTTCCATGACCAATTGCAGTTGACCTTTAGTAACCCAAATGGAGGTGTTAAAGTGATATTGAAAATGAAAAGATCTTGTTAATGTAATTTGTATAAATAAGACTAGATCATGTGCATACTTGAAAAGGGAAATATACAATATAAACAGGGGTTTTCCAGGCAGTGAACTATTGTTACTCCCATTTTGGAAGTGAGGACGTAAAGCTAATGCCATGTAACTGGGAGGCCAAAGGTGTGATGAAGACCTAGAAATGCCAGACTCAAGGCTTAAAGAAGTGGAACTCACAGATTACATTTTGTGCTAATTATAGCTGATACTGTTGAATGTAATTATCTTATACGGTTGACCCTTAAACCACACTGGGGGTATAGACACTGACACCCCTCCCCACCCCTCTGCACACGAAGTCAAAAATCCATGTGTAACTTTTGATTCCTCAGGAACTTAACTTGTCCCTTGACATCTGTGAGGGATTGGTTCCAGGACCCCTCTTCCATCACCATGGATAAGGAAATCTGAGCATACTCAAGTCCTTTATATAAAATGGCACAGAACAATGCATATATAGAGTCTACTGAGGTGTGTTACATTTTTCTCTTTTCTTTAACAGAACATACAAGATGTAAAAACTATCACTTGGTAAGTAGGGTGATGACATTGACATTCTGAATACTAATTTTTATGGTTCTTTAAGAGCAAGAATTAAGTATTTCTCATATTTATATATCCAGTACTGAGCACATTCCAGGCAGTCTGCAATTCAAATCAGTGCGAGCATGAATATATGAATGAGTACATAATGAATGAATGAGTGAAATTAAAAGATAACAATGACTACTAAAATTTTTAAGTTTACTAAAGTTATTAGAGCTATTTACCCCTACACTAAATCCTCAATAGACTGCTTTGTTTTATGAGCTCATATATCTGCTCTTTGTAATTTTTTCCCTTCCTCACTGTCAGTGTTCTAAATGGAACATCTGTAGACATGAAATGTGCCTGAAGCTCTTTGCAGATGGGAGAGAGTAAAAGGAAGTTGCCCTGGGTAGATCATCCTGGCCAAAGGGAAGGAATAAACTCATATTTGATTCAGGCCATGGCTGTATTCAAGGGCTTTGATCTCGGGTGTGGGTTCCAGCTGCAGGAGCGTCTGGGGAATGTGTTCTTGCTCTCTGGCCAAGTCATTGGACAGGGAGGTTTTTCTGAATGAGCACTAGGAAGACACCGGAAACAGGCCAGATCCTGCATGAAAGGAATGGACTGAAACCAGTAGAGGGAGTCAGCCCCCTACCAATTTGGTCAACATTTGTGGTCAGGCTCCAGTACCAAGGGTGGAAATAAAATGAGGACCAGCACCTGGGTAGCCAGGCAGCCTATTACACACCCTGGGATGGATTTAGCTAAGGTTTGCCCAGACCCTCCCGAAGGGTGGCTTAAATTCCTTCTAGGACACTTGCTCCTGGGCATGGGAGCAATTACAGGTTTTCTGATGCACTCCCACTAGGGGAAGAAGTTTCTAATATACCTGAGAAATTAGGTAGAGCTGACACTCAGGAGACAAATCTATTATGTCCTGGCCAGGGCAGGGCAGAGCTGGACAAGGGCAGAAAGAGAACAAGTTGCTGATGAAAATTCTGTGAGTAAGAGCTTCTTTCTCTTCTTCAGACCTTCCACCCTCCTAGCTAAGTACTAGGCTTTCACTACTCATTTACCCCTAAAACAACCCTTTTGCCCTGTCAATGTATATAGTATTTTATCACCCCCAAAATTTCCCTCATGATTCAGTATGTATTTATTTATTTACTTTTTGGTTGATTCATTGAATGAAAAACTGAAAATCACTTTATGGGTGGTACATTTTCTTTCTGCATTACAATAGAAGTAAGAATTTGACACACTGGGTGGGTGAATATGTCCAGAATGGGGAAAGATTCAGAGAGAATGTCAAATAAGGAACATGTGTCAAAGGAGATAGGGACATGAATGTGACTGTTACTAATATGATACAGGAAAAATTAGCTAAAGTATTGCATAGACTATCGAATATTGGAGGAACAGGCCAATTTGGGAAGGGCAGTCATGAGCAGGAAGGATGTGAAGGAGGAAGAGAGAAAATCTACTCTGTTCCCATAGTGACTTTGTCTTGCATTAGTTCAACTCAGTTCTTCCTGTTTTTTTTTGTTGTTGTTGTTGTTGTTGTTGCTGTTGTTCATTTGTTTAGTTGTTGTTTGTTGTTGTTTTTTTTGGCCACAGTCTTGCCATATTTTATTTATTTCTGAACTGATTCTCCAAAAGCTCCAAGGCTTGTATGTAAACTCCTGGTCCTCTGTATCACAAATCTTACTGGTTTCAGGATTCTTGGATGATACTGGGGATTATGAGATGGAGACGTAGAGAACATCTAGGATAAAAAGACGCAGGAAAGCCTTAGTTGAACTGTGTCCCAGGCCACAAATAGGTTGGGCAAGTTCCCTTGCTCTTGAGTCTCAGCTTTCACTTACCTGGCAAAGTGGGGTTGCGTATTTATGTGTGTGTGTCTACATATCCTCTTGTCCTAAGGAGTTCCTCTGAGTATCCAAAAGGAGAGTGGACACACATGTGTGTGCAAACTGTTGTTGAGACGATCAAAATGTAAAGTTTTATGAGCAGCACTATTCCTGTTGTCAGCACTGCCATTTGCAGGCCCCCATTATTTTGGAAGCTCCTTAATTCACAATGATTTGTGTAGTGAGGTCTTTATTGTGTTGGAGCCTTAAATGGAAACTTTATCCCGGATTTCTGAAGGTCATCTACCTTAGAGTCACATGAGAACAGAAAGTAAACCTTGTTTGCTAATTGGTTTCAAGTACTGTCAGCTTCAAATGGAGGTCTCCAGGCGGTCTTTGGTTGGCACATCAGGGGGCATTTCAAAGGAAAAAGGCTAAATCTTGACTAGGCAGATGTGTATGCTTCTCTTTGCCACTCCTTTCTAAAAAAACCAAAAAACAAAGAACAAACAAACAAAAAATCCCAACAGATCCTACTGTTAAGGTGCATGTGGGCCTAGGTGTATCAGCTTGTTTTAATTCATTTTCCAAAAGCTTTTCTTGTTTTATTTTAAAGATATACTTTAACCCCCTCATTTTTAAATTATCTTTTATTTTAGGACTTTAACAGTATTCCTAGAAATTTTCCTCAAGTAGTGTTACATCTTCTTTATTTCATAGGTATGCATAAAAAACAATATCCATTTATATTCTTACTAGTATTTTGATGGCAGGAAAAATAGCAGAGCTTATTTTTAGAGTAAGTCACATGGCAGAAAGAATAACAAATATTTGTGGTTGCCTTGGGAACTCGGCCTCTAGATATTACTGATTATGGAACAGAGGAACAAATCTGGAGATAAAACAATTTGGTGACCAAGTAATAGGACAGCAGGAGGCCCTGCAAAGAAGGGTGGAAAGAGGTAGAAAATCTAGGTAAAAACACAAGTTTGTGGTCAAATGTTTTCTTTTTGTCTGATTTTGATGACGATATCCTGCCTCCCTATGGGAGGAATATAGTAAGATGCTTGATATACCCAAGTGATTTTCTTGTTCAGCTTTTCTTGTTGTCAAAGTAAAGATCAGGATAGCAGTTTGACCATTTGCCAAATTAGCCACAAGATAGAGGAAGGGAAGAGACACTGCAGCCAGGAAATCCAGCTTTCTGTAATCCCTGGATCTTTTTAATTTTTGGAATAGCCCATCCTTAGAATACACAGACTTTATGGGAACACTAAAAATGTCACTGTGGCCTGCTGCTAGCATTTCCACAGACTCTCACCAGCAGATCTTTGGCCATCCTCAGAGATGTGGGGACTCCTATGAGCTCTGATATCATGTATAGAGACTGGGGCTGACTGCAGGGTTTGGAGGCCTGGGGAAAGATTCTGGCTTTGTTCCCAGTCACTCTGAGACCTTGGTGGACCTGGGGAGTGGAAGTTACGGAGGTCAGTACTTGTATGGCCTTCTGAGTTGCACACTGCATCTGACTTTCTGTTCCCCCAGGAAGCATTTGCTGTACACCCAGAACACTCAGGGCCTGTTGGAAAGCACCCCTGGGCCTCAGCACCCCCTCCCTGGGCCTGGCAGACAATGAAGACAGAGGGAAGAGAGTCACTTGATGAAGGAGAAGTAAAGCTGGAGGCTGGGGTTGGTGGTAGGATTTAAGTATCAGGGTCTGTAAGGCTCCAAGGCTCTCACCACTCTGTTCCATCAGGACAAGATCATACTAGGGTGTGTTACTGGGAGTTTGAATCTAAGGGAGTGCATATGTGTGAGGCACACATGACAAGGACTGGGTTCAGTTACCTGAGGTGATAAACATTGACAGGCCCACATGGAAAAGTCAGGAAGCACAGGTAACAGACTCTACTGCTGCTTATCAGCTGGAGTGGGAGGACCCTTCATGAGGGCATAGAGTCAGGTTACATGACTGGACATCTATCTGATCACCCTTCCATTGTAAAAACCCAGCTCTTCTCTGACCTTGTACTCTGTCTGCATCTCCTGATGCAGTGGCTAGAAAATTCCCCTCTGTTGTCACAGACTGCATTTGAAAGGGTCTCTTGATGTCCCCCGAAAAGGAGGTACAACAGCAGCATGTTCAAGTGTTTGGATGAACCAACCTTTCAGTCCTAGTTCTGTCTCTTACTAGCTATACAATTTCAGACAGGTAACTACTTCTCTGAGTGTCAGTTTTCCTACCCCTACAATGGTGTTAATATTTAGTACTTAGTTTACAGCTTTGTTGTGAAGATGGAACAAGATGATGCAAGTCCAGCCTAGACTTTGATGCAACCAGCAGTTACTGGAATAATTGTGGCCAAAATCTTAAGAGTCACAGGACATGCAGGTTAGCCACAAGACCCAACCTAGCAACTGATGAAGCAGATTTCTCAGAAGATGGCTATATAAACTGGCCTAAAGGAAGTGGATAGGTTAGCTTGAGGGTTAGGGGGATAGAAGAGTTAAATGAGTGTCAATTAATAATTAAGGACATAGAATCCCCAGAGTCAGACAGCTTTGTGTTCAAATGTCAGCTCTGCACTTTCTGTGTGACCATGAGCCCATTACTCAACTTTCTGACCCCTGGTTGACTCAAGTGCAAATGGGTTCATGGTATCTACAGTATTGTGAGGATTTCATGAATAATGCATGTAAAGTGCTTAGCACAGTGCCTCGTACCCAGCCAGCAAGCACACAGCAGATGAGGAAGAGGAGGGTGATTGTGAGGATGACAGGAGTTTTCCTGGTCTAGAACCCTGCAGTGTTGCTCTTTTCGTCTGATGAGGTGGAAGGGAGACAGGGTGAGTAGTTGGTAAAACTGGGTGCTGGTGAAGTAGTTTGGTTGTTCAGAGCCTCATTTCTGAGCCCCTCTTTTGCCTCCTGACTATTCCCTCTGCCCAGTTGCCCAGTGCCTGGGTGCTGCCCCAAGCCCTTAGCTCCAGCCATTCCCAAGGAGTGGTTTGCCCCGCCACTTCCTTACTGCCCCCTGAACTCCTGTTCTTTCTCTTTAGCTTTGTTATAGCCAGATTTTGGAAACACAATCCATTTCAACAATTCACTGTAAGGTGTGAAGGACCACACAACTTTCTTTCACTTTTAAGGCCAGCAGAGGTATTTTTTTCTTTAATTTCCCCAAATTGTAAATCAGTCGAGTGAGAAATGATAGAGGATAGAAAGTGCTTGGAGCCCAAAGATGTCCATATTGGCCTGAAGGCAAATGTGGGGAAGGGGCAGGAATAGCAGGGGAGGAAGAAGGTATGAGTTTCCCCCGCCTCCCTACTATATCCCCCTCTTTGCCTGAGAAAGTAAACCCTGATTCTAGACTTTGAGGCTAATGTGGCTCCCCAAGGAGAAGGACAACTCAGGACCAGTACCCACCAAGACAACTACAGTCCTAGACTCTGGTTACCCAACATCCACCGTCAGCAGCAAAAGCTGGAAGTGCAAGGGTGGCTATTCCCACCCACCCTAGACCATTCTATCATGCGAAAAAGAAGAACCCTGTACATTTAGGCAGTTAAAAAAAATTCAATACCACTTAAAAATATCTTTTAAAAGTTTCAGTCCTGGCTGGTGGCACAGTGGATAAGGCGCCAGCCTGTGAACCCAAAGGTGGCTGGTTCAATTCCCAGCCAGGGCACATAGCCAGGTTGCTAGCCAGGTCTCCATCCAGATCCCCAGCTGGAGGCAGGTGAAAGGCAACCATACATTGATGTCTTTCTCCCTCCCTTCCCTCCCCTCTCTCTAAAAGTAATAAATAAAATCTTAAAAGAAAAGTTTCTGGTTACTTGGACAGTGACATTTGCATATTAGTTACAAATGAAGTTACAGCCTTGTGAACTATAATCACCAGTATCATAAGCATCATAATCATTGAATTTATAGTTCATATGGCAGCTTCTTCTTACACATTATTCAATTTTAGCCTCTTAACCACCCTGTCAAGGAGGTATTACCGTTAATCCTCATTTTATGGTTGAGGAAACAAAGGCTGAGAATGTGACTTACTCAAGATCCCAGTCACCTTTAGCTTTTGTTTCGCTTTGGGTTTTTGATTTAGGTGCATTATCTGGCGTGAAACATAATAAAGTATTAATTTCCAGGAAAAGAACTGAGAGAGCAAAAAGGAGATCAAGTCTGTGATTCATTGATACAACATTTAGGGGAAATTTGATCAGTTGAATATTTCAACCTTTATTTTGACCATCTTCACTTCTTTTTCAAATCAAAGCTTAACCTATTGAAATTGAGTTGCTGTTTCTACTCTACATAAACATGAAGTTCTACTTTTCACAAAAGGCTTACAAGGATGGGCCTCTAATTGATGAAGGGCAATGAAGTCTTTCTTATTCAAAGACATAGACATAGATATTTTAGGAGAGGGAGGGAATGTTAAAGATACTGTTTGCCTGCATAAATACATAGGAGCATAAGATTGGCAGCTCCATGCAGGGCTTTGGACAATAATACAAAGGAAGGAGAGTGAAAAGGACATTGTTGTACAAGATAAACGACCCCAGTTAAGTGGAGGCTTTGGCTGAAATGTTTCCATTACAAGTTACAAAGCAAGGGCAGAAGCAAAATAGACTATCAGTGGAATAGTTCAATGAAAGGAGGGTTTGGCACATGGGATATGCAGATTATCTGTGTTTTGAAGATAGCCTACCACCTTTGTCTTGGGGAAGTTGCTTAACCTATCTAATGTGAGTTTTTCTTACCTGTAAAACGGACTAAAATAGTACTTACCTTAGAGGATCTTTAAGGGTATTAAGTAAAAAAACCTATATGAAGTGCCTAGTGTAAAGGAAGTTGCAATAGATGTTAATAACACTTTTCTTCATTTTCTCACACCCCAGCCTCTTTCAGTTATGAAATACTCTACTTTATCGAGATAGTATTGCAAAGTGAATTTTCCAAAAACAGAACATGTGAAAAATTTTTTATTTTCCTTGCAGATGCTTTTTGCAAATTAGACAAAGATATTAGTACACTTCTTCCTTAAATTTAATTCTGATTCAAAAAAAAAGTTGTGGTTAAGAAGGTAGTGTGTTCAGGCATTAATAATCCTGAGGAGGAAAATGTAAGGCAACCAGATATATGGCCTCAATTTTTAGGTAGGCAGATTTTAAAAATATGTCAGAAAGATATAGGTGAGATTTCATAGTCAGATTTACTAAAGAATATGGCTCAAAAAGTCTTCAAAGTGAAAGAACCAACTAAATGAGAAGTCTGATTATGCAATAATAAGTAATCTTAATGGATAAAAAAATGAAAGTTAGTTAAAACATTTATTTGACCAGAGGGACTTTGATAAGAAGCTGAGAAATTATAGGTTAATTTTATTTTCTTTTGTATATTTATTTATTTACTAAAAATTTCTATGATGACCATGGCTTTTATAAATTAAAAGGTTTTCCCCTAAGGATTTGTACAACAGAGAAAAAAGATGGCAAGTAATAGAGAAGAATGTTTAGACATTTGGAGATGAGGCATGCAGGAAAAAATGCTAAAGATAACAGAAATGATGTTATTTTGGTTATGGTTCAGTGCTAGAACATGAACAGGAAGAGGGATGCACAATGAATTGGAACCTCTGAACTTACATTTTGCTTCAATCTAGAAAAATGTAATGCAGTCAATTCAAAGAAAAACATGCATCATTTAAGAAGTCACTGAAACAGGTGGGAAGTTATTGAGAGCCCTTAACTTTTCTCAATGACTTTGAAGAATTTTACAAAGATGCTATTCTTTAAGTTCTCAATCACCTAAATCATAAAATACGGAAAGGCTGGATCCAGGAAGCTCCACATGAGGTTGATTCTTGGCAAAATCTTGAACTAAATATGGGAAAGGGGTTAGTATCTCTTAAAACTGGCATGGGTTTTATCAAATTATCCCAATTTGAAAGATGTGTAAGAGGGTGCCAGAGGTAATAAATTTTGCCAGTCTCTCAAATTCACAGGAATAGTGCATTTTATTTTAGTAAGAGGGTCACAAAATTTTTTAGTTACAGAAAATTTCAAACAAAAACAAACACAAAAGGAAATAGTGTGAGAAACTTCTATATACCCACTACCCATCTTCAACAATGAGCAAATCCTGAATTTTTGTTGCCTTTATTTTCCCTTCTACCAGGTGTTTTTGTTGTTATTGGAATATTTTAAAGTAAGTCACAAATATTTTACATGTTATTACCTCAGTATGAGTGGTATAACTGTCTTTTATGATATGCTTAAAGATGAGTTAGAGAAATTTGGACTGGATAAGAATCAAATAAGAGAATTGGTATTAGCACAAGTCATGACTAATTCATGACAAATGGTTTGAAATCCACCTCATAGATAGGTTATCAGGGGATTGTACCACAAGGTTCTATACTTTTCCCAGTCATGTAAGGCACACTTTATCAATGATTTGGATGAAGGCATAGAAAGCATGTTCATCAAATTTGCCAACAATACACAGCTTTTAGTGAGAATGCAATATATTACATAAAAAGCAAGTATCATCAAGCTGGAAAGGTGGGCTGGGACCATAAAGCTGGCATTTAAATGATACACACAGGTGAGAATCCTAACTTGGAGGTAGTACGTGTGAAAAAGATCTCCTAGGTTTTTAATGGACCGCAATTCTCAATATGAATACCTAAAATAACTAGACGTATTAGGTGGTGTCCAAGTTTCCAAATCAAGGATGTAATCACTTTGCTATATCTGTAACACTTATTCTCAGTTCAGAGCAGTGTGTTGTGAGCAGGGACATTCACTAACTGAAGGGAATGCAGTGGAGGGTAATGAGGGTGCATAAGATCCAGCATACATGATATGTAAAGAATGGTAACGGAACTGGGGTTATTTAGCTTCAAGAAAAGGAAATGAGGATGGGATTTATATGCTGGCTTTCTTTGAGGATTTGAAAAATAATTTTTTTTATTGAAGAAGTAAACATCCTCTGTGTGTTGTTTCATAGCTTAGAGCTGGGATCAATGAGTGGAAGTTAAAATGAAACAAAATCTTGGGTCAAGAGAAGAGCGTCTGAGCAATTACAGATGTTTGGCAATGACCCTGACTACATAGACATAGTCTTCTGTCCCCACTGGAAATGTTTACTGCAGAAGTTAAATACCTAAGAATTCTGTAGAAATGAATTGGACACTTGGAAAATATTTGGAAGCATGACAGTATATTAGGATCACCTGAACGACTTTAAAAATGACCAGCAACTGGGCCTGGTCCCCAGAGATTGTCATGCAATTGTCTGGATAGGGCTGGAAAAAGTCCCAGGTAATTCTCCTGGTTGGGAACCTTGGAATGCATGAACTCTAAGAATCCTTTCAACTTTGAGGGGTTTTTGTTGTTGTTGTTGTTGTTGTTGTTTTCATCTGAAAAAGATATATCACTTTCATGGGGTATTAAAAAAGTTAAAATGGTAGAAAGCCTGAAGATGGCAGGGAAGTCAGATAGAAAACTAAGCTCAGGAAAGAAAACACAACTGTTTAAGGGACACTAGCATTGCCAGAGATTACCAGTGTTGGCAATCATGAGAACAGAACCAGGCATTAGACCAGTGGGGTCAGACAAGACCTTGGTTCAGCAACCTCAGTACTGGAGTTCTGGCTAGGAAAGAATTAAGAGCCAAGACAAACTATAACAAAGTTTATTTAGAAAGTTACAGAGGCAGAAGAAGTGAGTGGTAGAAGAAAGGGGCTCAGGAAATAAGTTACAGAGGCAAAAGAAGGGCCCTTTGAGCTTAGGGGAGAGGAAGGTAAACTTCAAGGGGAGGAAAAGGGGGTGCAAAGAGGCCTGGAGTATTCCCAGAGGGAAAGTGCTTTGAATCTTCCGTCCTAAGAGCTTTTAAGGGGAAATCTCAAGGGAGGCTCTCAATAGAATATTCAGCAGTTTTCCAGGTGTGCCCTTTCAGGGCAGTGGTCCCCATGAATTGGTCATTGCTGGAGCAGGGGGTCATTAGCCAATGCAGGTGGTCCTGGCTTCACCCATCCAGTTTTGCCCCTTTTCTGGCTTGGAGCTGAAATGCAACTGAAGTCTAGGTGTTATCTCTGGGGAGGAAAGGTCAGGGGGTCTAAACCGCCTGACCAGCAATATACTAGAGGGGAAAAGGTCATCCGGGGGGCAAGGGATTGTTCTCCTTGTTTTGTCCTTTGCTAGGCCCATGGAGTTTCCCCCCCTGGTGAACATCTGTACCTGGCCCATTGTCGTTGCTCTGACTGGCCCCAGTGTGCAACTTGGAGGAGAGGGTGCTGTGTAGTTGCAAAGAAGGTAGTAATGAGGTTGAGTGGGAATGGTGTGACGGGGAGAAAGGGTGACTGAAGAAGATGGGGGTCTGAAGAAAATGCTAAAAGCAGATGGTCCTGGGCAAACTGGGTCAGTTGGTCACCATAAGAGTGTCCCACAAGCTCCTAAATGAGGGGGGCACAGGAAACCTTTTGCTCTCCCAGTCACTCCCCTTGCAGAGTGAAGATGTGTATACATCTGAATGCCTTAGGTTGGCATAGTGAACTGCTGCAAAGTTCAGAATTCGAGCCCACTATCCGTTTATTCCAGGGATACTGTCTCGCCAACTTGCCTGGCATCCTGCCAGGGTGCTGGTGTTAGGCTCAATAGCATCCTCCGGGGTGACTTAGAATTCCTTACTCTATCCCTCTCTCAGTTCCTGCTGGAACTGTAACAGTGGGGAAATTGTAACCCATCTGTCCACTGCATCCTTCTGCAACAGTGGGGAATTGTAGTAGAGTGGAGAATTGTAACCCTCCCCTCCCGGTTCTTTTGACAATGTGTCTGAATATGCTGACTCTGACTAATATGTAGCTTGTAGATAAACAGTGTGTTTATGTAAGGATCCTAAGAACTAACTTCAAAAGGTACAGACTCTGACCTTCAGGCATCCCAGCTCCAGGAGGTTTGCTGACCTTTCAGCATGGAACCAAGATGATTAAATCAGAATGATGCACACTGGACTGTCACTGCCCTTATTAGGATGGACATCTGCACTTAGAGAACTTTGCAAGCCCCTTCCTTGATCTCTCTGTTATAAAAACCTCTGCCTGCACTGAGAGGGGGAGATGGGCTTTGAGAGATGAATCCCCCAGGAAGATGGGGTTTGAGATCAGTATCCCTCATCTTCCAAGTGGCTAACATCTGAATAAACTTTCCTTAGCACCTGCCTCTTGAGTATTGGCTTTTGAAGGGGCAGGCAGATGGACCTGCTGCATTCCATCACAAAAATCTCTGAAGTGATTTTGAAGCTTGCTTCTTTGAAGAGCTTCTTGGCAATTTCCTGGCTTCTATCTCAGTTCTCCTCCCACCATTGTGTTAAACAATCCTGAAGGTAGTTCAGGAAGCTGGATGCTTCATGCTGGTGAACAAAAGGGATTTGAGGGAATTGCCCATTGGGAACTGATGGGAGGTGTGCTGCCCCCATACACCTTCATGAGCTCTTTCTTAGAAAAAGAAAAAATTGTAGGTGGGATATGTTGAGTTGTTCACAAAAACAGCACAAAGTGCCCCTGAAATGATGGAAGACGACTGATAATTGTGCTTTAAATGTAAAGAATAAACTGGGTAGCCCTTCATTCACTGTACCCCTAAAAGGCCTCCCAATTGCCTGTACAAATTTTTTTTAATCATTAGTCATTTACTAGTGGGTAGCCATAGGGAACTGTGAGTTTGCAGCAGTGGTTTTCAAAGTGTGGTCTGTGGACTAGCAGCATCATTACCTGGCAACTTGTTAGAAATGCAAATTCTCTGGCCTCTCCCTGGACAGACTGAGTTAGAACTGTGGTTGGGGCCCAGCAGTTTTTGTATTAACAAGCCTTCTGGTAGATTCTGAGCAGGTTTATGGTTGAGAACTGGATTATGGAAACTTTGTCTTTAGAAAGTTCTCTGAACAGGAAAACTACAAGCCAACAAAACTCCAGTCTTAACCACTAAGCCAGGGTGGAGAGTGGGGTTGACACTTGCTTAGTAAAATGGGTCAAATTACAGGAGAGAAAAGCTGTAATAGAGAAGTCAAGTCAAACAGTATCAGAATGAGGAAGCAATGGCCCATCTAATTAACTGGTGTCATTACAAATTAGAAAGGCACTATTCAAACGACTATGATTACTAATACATACCTACATAAAAAGAAATTGTATGACAGGAATTGCATTTCTTAATATCCTGCATTTTGTTCCACCTTGAAGATGTGGCTTGTGGTGAAAACATTATATCTAATAGGTTCTGGCCAGTCCTTAACTGAAGCTCTGTGTTGGCAGGAAAATAGAAACTTGCTGAATTTTAAGAAGATGATCTGGCTGTTACAATTTTATTTTCTAATAACAGATGCCAAAAATGTGACAAGAAGTTCTAATCTTAATCATAACAAGTCGACCATAACAATAACAACAGCCATTTCTACAGTTAACCATTTATTGAGTGCCAGCTGAAAGCCGACCCTGCTGTGGGCTTGGCACTGGGGGTAAAGATGTGGATAAGCAGACAGGGCCTTGCCCTTTGAACCAGTGGTTCTCAACCTTGGCTGCACATTAGCTATACTGGGAAACCATTAAAAACTAGCCAATGCCAAGGCTCCACCTCAGTGATTCTTATTTAATTAGTCTGGGGTGGGACTCTGGAGTTGGTATTTTCCCCAAGTTCTCCAGTGAATCTGATGTGTAGAGGGAATTGAGAATGACTGGTGGGATGGGACACTGAAGCATGTAGGTAATTACAATGACTTTAAGTGTTATGAAGAATGACTTTAGAGTGATATGAGGAGTGCCAGCTAGTATAGGGTTCATGGAAGGGTTCTCTGAGGCATCCTTGAGGAAGTGACTTTCTAGATGACATCTGAGAGCTGAGTAGAAAATAGCTAAGCAAAGGGAATGGGAGAATATTCTAGGCAGAGTTAAAAAAAAAAAAAAAAGCTCTAGGGCTCTGTAGCAGGGGAGGAATGGTGAAGTGAGGGCTGAAAGGAGGCCCTCCTTTAAAAAGATGATTTGGCTGCTACGATTGTATTTTCTTGGGGTTATTGTATAAAGAATCACAGATATCAACAATGTGGGGGAAAGTTGTGAAATGTGAAAAGAGTGAGGAAATGGCAGTTAAGTGGCTAAAAAAAGGGACAGAGTATGTATGGTTTACATGAAAGATTCTGGCTTTTATTCTAAAGTAATTGGGAGCTAGGAAATGTTTAATGTAACTAGTGGGTGATGTGATCAGGTAGACACTTTGGAAAGGATGCTCTGGCTGCAGTGCAGAAAGAAAATTGTCAAGAGGCAAGAGTGAATGCGGGGAGACGAGCTAGGGGCATGCTGTAAGAGATGGTGGTGGCTGGCCTGAAAGGGGGGCAGTGGGATAGAAGAGGATGGGTGGGCATCAGGATGCTTGGGAGGGAGAATTTTAGGACTTGACACAAGATCTCAGTAACATTTGCTGAATGAATGGGTTGTCTGGATGTGAAGGGCCAGGATGAAGAAGGAATGAAAGATGATGGATGCCATCTTTCTTGGGTGATTAGAAGGGATCTTCACTGAGCTATGAATATTGAGATATGGAAAGCTATAGGGTGAACAGGTTTGAGGGGAAAGGAGGAAGTATGAATTATTTTTGGGCAGAATAGGTTTGAGGTACCTGTGGGACATCCAAGCTAAAATGTCAAAGAGGCAGCTGAAAGATCAACAACACATAAGTGTACTAAAGGTAAGTTAGAGTGTTGTCTGTGAATGAACAGTAGTAACTGAGGCCCTGGGGCTGGTTGGGCACTCTTTTCATACAGAGCTCACTATGTCCTCCCATCAATTTCCCAATGTAAGTGATAGAATTTTGACCTAGCAAATGAAGATTTAGAAAGGCTACCCTGGCTGGTATGGCTCAGTGGATTGGCACCAGCCTGCAAACCCAAAGGTCACTGGTTTGATTCCCAGTCAGGGCACATAAACAGGTTGCAAGCCAGGTTTCCAGTCAGGTCCATCGCTGGAGGCAGGTGAAAGGCAACCATACATTGATGCTTCTCTCCCTTTCTTCCTCCCTCCCTGCCCTTCTCTCTGAAAATAATGAATAAAATCTTAAAAAAGAAAGAAAGAAAGAAAGGAAGAAAGGTTAAGTAACTTGCCCAAGTCACGCAGCTAGTAAAAGCCAGGGTTGAGATTCCATCCTATTGAGTGATTACATAGTCATAAATAAGGACATTTTTTTACCTAAGTGTACTGCCTCTCTTTGATCAGAGTGATTCATTCTCTAAAACAATGCAGAGTTAACCATTCTTGCTTAGAAAGGACTATATGTGTATTTCCTTCTATTATAAGCATACCACTTGAGCCTATTATTTTTGGTAATTCAGTGAGAAAATATTCCATGGAGTTTATGACTAAGCTCTGGGTCCAGGTTTGAGATTTACTGCCCAAACATCTGTCCTCTTGTTTCCTGCAATACACGCAAACTGAAGTTAAGGTTGCCTGGTAGCTCACTAAAAATAGAGCTATGGAGTTGACCAATTACAACACATTTGTAATAATCAAATACCCGCCCTTTTCTTGGTGGGAACCATTGTGTACTAAAAATTTAAATCAATCTTATCCATTCATTTATTCAACTAGCATGGAGTAGTGACACAGGCCAGGCCTTCTGATGGTTTCTGGAGATCTAAAAGGTACACTGCGTTCTCAAGGTGTTCTCCTCTATGAGACTGACATGGTGAACGGCCATTAGAGTATTGTGGGAGAGGTGCTGAGGCAGATGCAAAGGAGAGTTTTTAATTCATCATTAAAGGGGCCAGTGACTTTTAGGAAGACTTCTTGAAAGCAGTGACACATAACCTGATGATTCTCAGCCTTAATTTCCTCATAAATTGGAGTTATCTAGATAAAGAAGAGAAGAAAGAAGAGTATTTTAAGCAGAGAAAAAGGGAACATTGTACAAAGAATGAGCATACAAAAAAATAAGGGCCAATTTACAGACTAATACCTTAAACTATACCTGGATTTTGGGGGGACATGGCCTTAAAATTGTTGTTAAAGAGTTTGACTTTTATTTTGAGACACATGGGTATTATTGAAGAAGTTGACACTAGTGGGTTGCATAATCAGGTCTGCATTGTTATATTGGTTATATTAGCTTCAAAGCTGAGGATGGATTGGAAGGGGAAGAGCTAGATGTGAGCTGCCTTCTAAAGAAGTTGTACAAATGCACTAAAGAGTGAACAGATAGTTTTGAGATGTACTTAGTGGGTATAATCAACAAAACTGGAACTTTGGGAGAAATGTCTGGGAAAACTGGGGTCATGGTAGTGAGCTTCACTGAGAAGATTATACAGAAAAATTAGAGAAAGAAGATGGTGAGCTTGGCTATAAAACATCAAAACAGAGATGTCCGGTGGATGACTAGAATTATAGATTGGGAGTCAAAAGGAAGTTTTAGACTAGAGGAACACATCAGGGAGTCATTGCTATAGAGATTTAGGGAGCCATCCCCATTCAGTTGGGTGAATGTATTTAAAGTGAGATGAGCCAAGGTTCCAAGATGGAGCTCTGTGGTACATCCCTAGTTACAGGGTATGAGAAGAAAGAGGAACCAGCAAAGTAGAGGTCAGAGAGGTAGGAGGACTACTAGAAGAGCGTAATTTCATACAGCCAAGAAAGGAGAGAGTGCCTGTAGTTAGAAGTTAACAGTGTCAAGCCCTGGCTGGGTGGCTTGGTTGTTAGAGCAACATCCTATACACCAAAAAGGTTGTGGGTTTGATTCCCAGTCAGGGCGCATACCTAGGCTGAGGGTTAGATCCCTGGTCAGGGATATATACAGGTGGCCACCAATTAATATTTCTCTCTCACATCAATGTTTCTCTCTCTCTCTCCACCACCTTTCTTTCTGCTCCCCCCTTCTTCTTTCTGTAATATCAATACACATCCTTGGGTGAGGATTAAAATAAAGTTCATAGTATCAAATTCTACAGGAAGTGTAAATACTGAAAATTGTTCTTTGGATATTTGTGTGAGTGGCTTTAGAGGAATGGTGGGGCAGAAGCCAGGAGTGGTGGATCAAAGGGTGAGTGGGTTGTGTTCAAGTGGAGTTTGGAAATGCACAGTGTACAAGGAGGAAAAAATAAAAAACAAGAATTGATGTGGCCTAGATCAGCTCATTGGGGATCCTGAGGGAGAGAGCTGAAGGTAAGAAAAGTGGAATGAACATACTCAAGCTCTGAAAAGATAGGAAGTAGCCTTTCCCCATGTAGTCCTGAGAGAATAGGTGAAAGGTAGGTCCAACAGTATCTTTGCAATTCAAGTTAACTATCTTGCCTCTAAAGATGGGTCTACCAGTGTGCCGTTCCCAGAGGTCAACTGTAGGTAATGAGGACTTTCCCAGAAGGTTGAGAAATGTTTTCTCTTCAAATCATGTGCTCCCAGAGTCTTTGGGTTTGCAGGTATTTCTAGAAAGAATTTAAAATATTTTAGCCATCACTTTGAAGTACCATATTGTATGCTTCCTTTTGTTAGGTATCCTGAGCTTTTGCTGAGGTGAATACACTTTTTCCTCCATTTAAAACATTATAATTCTAAAGAAGAAAAAGCATATAGAATCACTCTTAAATTTTTTATTTTAAATTTTATTTATTTATTTTTTGAGAAAGGGAAAAAGAGGGAGAAAAGAGATGGAGAGAAACATAGATCAGTTGCCTCTCAAACGCCCCCAAACGGGAACCTGGCCCATAAACCCAGGTAGGTGCTCTGACTGGGAATGAACCAACAACCTTTTGGTTTATGGGACAACACCCAACCCACTGAGTGACAGTAGCCAGTGCGGAATCACTCTCATCTACTTTGGCCCTCCATGTCAGCTTCTTCATCTGTCTGTAACCCTCCTATTTTGGTGAACCTGAGCAAACCCAAGAAAGCAGACCACCTGGCTGTAAGCAATAAGTACATGTGCTGTACATGTGGTTTCTGTGGTCTCTGCAGTGCATCTGTAGAGAAAGACCATCTATTTCACCTTATGGAATAAAAACAATGAGAGCCCTGGCTGGTGTGGCTCAGTGAATTGGCACCGGCCTGCGAACCCAAAGGTCGCTGGTTTGATTCCCCAGCCAGGGCACATAACCAGGTTGCAAGACAGGTCTCCAGCCAGGTTCTTTGCTGGAGGCAGGTGAAAGGCAACCATACAGTAATGCTTCTCTCCCTTTCTTTCTCCCTCCCTGCCCTTCTCTCAGAAAATAATAAATAAAATCTTAAAAAGAAAAAAGAAAAAAAAGAATGAGAATCCTGTGAAACCAAACATGCGAAAGATGGGTCTAGAAGGCACAATATCCACTTATTGTTCAACAATGATCAGCTCATTTTTTTTTACCCTGTGGAAAAATCATGGCAAGATAGCTTAGTGAACATCAAGTGGGAGCAGTTAGTTTGATTTTTTTAGGAGGCTCATGGTTCATCACTATGAAGAAAGAACTCTCAGGGAAATGGCATACTTGAGTTATGGGCCCATGCACCTTCTCCCTGAGACTTTGCTGGAGACACACCACACTGACCAATTCTTTAAGTTGTTACCTTTTCATTCCATACAGATGACCCTAAATCACCATATTCACATACTCTTTCTTCAGTAAGGGCACAAAATTGAGAAGGATACCACTTTTGTACTCTGGATTTGAGGAAATACTCAGGTAAAAGATAGAGCATACTTTTTAAAGTATGGGCAATTTTGGTAGGAGCTACTCTTATCTGTCATGTGTTGGTCTTACTAGTTTTGCTCAAGGAGGACCCTTCTTTCTCCAAAGTCTAGGGAACTTTCAACTTTCTCCAACCCCTCCTGCCTTCCACTTTACTAAATGTGTACAGAAAATATGGTTTAAAAAATTCTGGGGGCTCTTACATTGCCCCTTCCATTTGTATTTGTCACACCCTTGACAAGAACTAATCAATTTAAGATTGAGTTTTCACATAAATATCTAAAATGCCAGTACTCAATGTTTATGGCTGAAGAGAGCTAGCAGCTTAGATATCAGATGATCTGTGACAAAATTGCCATGGACACTAGTAACTTGATCATATCTTATCCGGAGAGGATTCCCTCTTGTACTCATACAACAGCAGAGGTGCCTAATAGGAGGTGCCAAATTTCCTTCAAGACAAAGCTTTGAATCTACCCAAATTCTGACCAAGTGAGGCCTGACAATTCTATCTCAAGGTATAAAAAAAGAGATGTTATTGATCTGGAAAGAATGAACGAATGGGAACCAAGAGATGGCTGCTTGGACTAACCAGGTTGGTGAGTGGCTATAGCGTAGGGTAGCAGAGTGAGCAGGTAACATTAAACCACTAATGCACAACGTCCCATTTACCCAATGCCCACCATCCAGGTTCCTACTATCTTTGCCATTTACTCCAAACTGGGAACATTCTTCAACTCAAAGCCTGTGGGTTATCAGGACTTTCTATTAAGAATTTTTCATTGTTTAAAGAGTTAAGGCAGGAAGGAAGATAGTGTAGGGCTAGAGGATGGAGAAGAGAGAAGGGAGGGGAAACAAGGAGGGAGGAAATAAGGAAGGTCATGTGATAAAATATTTTAATACTTGTTCAGTGTAGCAGGGAAGAGTGGGGTCCATGGCTAGTGTCTGGGAGTTTAGATTTCAGGAAGGTTCTCACTATTCTAAGAACTGATGCAGTTAGCTTGCTCTGCCTGGACTATTTGTGCAGGGCACCTGGTTTGTGCTTGGCACCTGCTTTTCTTTGGGGAACTTGGAATGTTGGTGTGTGATGGATAGATGGTGCCTGTGTGATGGGCCCCCAGTGAAAACCTTGGGAACAGAGTCTCTGGTGTGCTTCCCTGATAGACAACATTTCATAGTTGGGGGAACTAATTGTGTCCTATGTATTCTACTGGAAGAAGACCCTTGGATACTTGCATCTGGTTTCCCCCCAGACTTTTTACTTTTTGTCTTTGCTGACTCGGCTTCATATCCTTTCACTATAATGAATCTTAGCTGCAAGTATGAGTATATGCTGAGTCCAATGAGTTCTCCAAGTGAATCTGTGACCTTCCAGAGTTGTCCATACATTTATCCAGTGAGAACATATTGTACACATTATTACATGTCTTGCACGTACAATATTTGAAGATGGTTTGCATCAATATTTGTGGATCTCAATCTTTTCCATGCCTACATAGCATTATGTGTAGCTATACTAGAATTTATATAGCCAGACTTCAATTAATGGACTGTTAGTAATTTTTTGTATTGCTTTTACAAATAATGCTGCATCAAACATTTCTGTACATTCAACTTTTTATACATTCATAAGTGTCATCAGACACTTTCTAGAAGTAAAATTCTTGAGTCACAGGATATATGTACTTGACTCTTTGATAATATTGCAAAACTGCCCCCCCATCAAAGAGGTAATATGAATTTTTATTCCCACCAACATGTAAGAAGTTCCTGTTTCCCCACATCCTTGTTGATGTATACAATTTCTTTATTGAATTTTCAGTTAAATTTACCCTTTTTAGGTGTACAGTTCTATAAATTTTAATATATACATGTAGCCATCTAAACGAGAGTGGTCTATCATCTCAAAAATTTCCCTTGTGGCCCTTTGTAGTCAACTGTCTGTCTCTGCACTTTAGTCCACTGATTTAATTTTTGTCCTTAGTTTTGCCTTTTCCAGAATATCACATAAATAAAATCATATAGCACGTAGCCTTTTGAGCTTGACTTTTTTCACTTAGCATAATGGTTTTGAGATTCAGTCATGTTGCATTTATCAGTAGTTTATGTCCTTTCCCTTGCTGAGTAGAATTTCATTGTATGGTTTTAATACAATTTTGGTACATTCACTAGTTGATGGATATTTGGATTATTTTGAGTTTTTGGAAATGAATAATGCCATTAGCAATATAGGTACAGTGTTTGTGTAGACAAGTTTTTGTTTTTTATTTTTCTTGGGTAAATACCTAAGAGTGGGGTTGCCCAGTCATAGGGCAAGTCTATGTTTAACTTCATAAGAAACTCTGAAACCAAACTCTGAAAAGTGACTGTGCCATTTTACATTCTTAACAACAATGTACAAAAGTTCCAGTGGCTCTGCATGCTTTTTAACATTTGGTAGTGTCAATAATTTTATTTTGGCCATTCCAATAAGTATGTAATATTATTATATATTTGTCAAACTTTAAAAATTTGCTATTCTGATAAGTGATAACAGTATCTCACGTTTTTCATTTACATTTATTTTATTTATTTAATATATTGAGAATATATGTTTCTTTTTTTGAATTGTCTATTCATATGCTTTGCCCATTTTTCTACTAGGTGGATAGATAATTTTTCCTAATGAGTTTTTTTTTTCCTAATGAGTTTTAATGACAATATATATTTAGGAAGCTAAGTACTTCATGATTATTGTAAATGTTTTTTCCAGTTTGTCATTTTTATTTAGTTTAGGGAATATTTTGCTAAAAAATTATTTTATGTTGCTTCTGACTTTTGTACTAAGTGAGCAGGTAGAAACGAGAGGACTTGTGAGTGTAGGGTATAAAACCCACAGTGGACTGTAAGGCTAGGTGATCTGGGTGGGTCAGTTCACTCACCCCCTCCATTGACCCCTGCGCTAGTGATACATGGCCAATACAGATTTTCTCAGTCTTTCTCATTGGCTACAAAAAACCAAGGCTTGTAGACAAATGCAGCTGCCTTGAGAAAGTGAAGAGTCCCCAGGGCATAATTCTTCAATTTCGGATGTTGAGGATTCATTTAGTGGAAGCAATGTGCTTACTGCAGAGACCATCAATACATGAGATTGTTACCCTTGCTGGCTGGGACACAGGGAATTCCTGTCTGCAGTCTCAGTGATATCACTTTGATGGAAACAACCCTCCTCCTTGCCAACCCTATATTTGAATAAGGGATTCCACAATGCCCACAAAGACCTATTGTGCTCCATGCAATCTATGGGCAAAGAATTTAGGAGAGGGTGAAGGGGGTGGGTTAGGAGATAGATGGTATGGTAGGAGGAAGTGAAGAGGACAGCGAAGGAAGGGGACTCTTTTGCTTCCTTATTTCCCACATAAAGAGTCCATGTTGCCATTTGATTTTTGCAGTCATTAACATTTTTAGAGTCAGGCATGCCAAGTGCAAAGTCAGTTACTTGCTACTAATTTGAGAAGAACACAACCCACAACAAGAAGCAGTGTAGGGTGGGGAGCATGGGGTTGGCAGAATCTGATTGGCAGGAAGAACTTGTGCCCCACAACCCCCCTTCCTGTTTCCACTGCCTGAGTGTCACTAAACGGGCTTTTCTTACCCCAATCTGAGCCTCTGAGGCATTCACCCGGGATTACCCAAACTACTTTAAGATAAAAGCACTCCTTTTCTTACCGAATAGCTGTGAAGTGAGAATAACCAGCTAATTAACATTTCAAAGAGTAGAAATAAAAGATCATAAGTAATGCAAATAACTTTCTCTGAAGTCTGTGGTTCAAAAAATCATTGAAATAGGACATGTGGTATTTACTCAATTACCTGTCTCTCTACTTCTTTTTTCATTTCCCTGAACACACATCTTTCTACTGCTCTTACTCTGCCTTCTTGCCTGTGTCCATATTGTTTCCCTTCCATCTCCTTTCACTTTTGCCCCTTAACTGGTGGTCATCATTTGGCCTTGAGGTTCATTTTTAGCATTTGTATATTAATTGACATTGCACTGAATTCCTTAATTTAAAAATGGGAAAAACCCCAACCAAATTAAACTGCTTTATCTTCAAGCTTGATCTGAATTTATTAATTGGGAAAAACAGGGTTGGGGGAATGTATGCAATAGGCTAAGATCTTCCCATTTCCATTTGGGTGAGTTCTTTTGCATTGGGTCAAATGAGAAGGAATGAAGCTGAGTAATTTTTACACATTTCTAATGCAGGGCCATAGTTGAAGCAATGGAATGGAGAGAATAGGATCAAATCCTTGCACTGTTGTTTGCAAGAGTTATGACTTTGAGCCAGTTCTTAACCTCCCTGAGAATCACAATTTCCACCTTTACCACCTAGCTGTTAGCTTCTGACTACCAGGGACCAATGATTCTTATTTGAAAGGGCACAACGCTGTCTGATATCACTAGTGACAATAGTCCAGACAGCCCCTTCAGCCAAATCAAAGCCAGCCACTTTTCATTTCTGGACAGTAAGATTGACCACCACATACAGCATTAGTATGATGGACCAGGCACAGTACTAAGCTAAAGTCATATGGTATGGGGTAAAATGGTGGTGAAAAGCCTAGGCTCTGGACCCAGGATGCCTGTGTTTAATTCTTGATCCCAACATTTACATCAGTGAAACTGCAGGCAACTTAACCTCTCTGTGACTCAGTTTCCTCATCTATAAAGTGATGATAATAGTACCTGTAATTATGACCTCATTTAGAAGTAGGGTCTTCGCAAATGTAATTAAGGGTCTTAAAATGAGACAATTCTGAATTTAAGGTGGGCCCTAAATCCAACAACTACCGTCCTGATAAATCAAAGGAGAGGGGAAAAGGCAATATGCAAACACAAGAGTGAAGTGGTGTAGCCACAAGCCAAGGAGCTCCAGAAGCCGGCAGAAGCTGGAAGAGGCAAGAAGGGAATCAATCTCCTCCAGAGCCTTTGGCCCTGTTAACACCATTGTCTGGCCTCCAAACTGTAAGAGAGTAAATTTTTGTTAAGTCTTCCAGTTTGTGGTAAGTTGTGGCAGTCTTAGGAAACTGATATAGATGGTAACAGTACATTAATTACCTCATAGGATTGTAGTGAGGGTTAAATTAGTTGCTATATTTAAAGTGCTAAAAGCAGAATCTAGAATACAGTGAAGACTGTAACTGAAGGCTGTAAGTGTAGGCTGTTATATATTGTTAGCTCATTGAAGGTGACATAGCAACCCTATGAGGTAGGTACTATTAGGATTCCATTTTGCACATAAGGAAATGGAGACTTAGAGAGACTGAACAAAGGTGAGCTTGGTTTGGACTTTGTTTTCACTTGAGCTACCCCTCAGAAGCCTGTGGAGTTTGGCTTTCTGCTGATGGATACCTGTGTTTAATTCTTGATCCCAACAAGCCAAGTGACCATTGGCTTGGCAATCCCTCAAGATGATGTTATCTCAATCACTGTCCTTTGATCCTGAGCTGCCAGGACTAGAAGGTATAGAGAAGATCTCCATGTGGTGGTATTTACTCCTCCTCAATGCATCTTCCCAGCCCTGGTCTTGGCACAAGATCCACTCTAACAGAGCCAGACCTTCTTCAGACTTGGCTGTGGTTGTCCCATGACCTGACCTCACTGGAGTAGCTTCAGTATCTCTTCACAAGAGGTAGAGGGATGCTGTCTAAAAGGCCACAGCTTTTCTTTTCCAAGGACTTCAGTGGCTCTGATACTGGTGCTAAGTGTGGATTATACAAATGACTAGAAATAAGTCATATGACTTTAGGTAAAGGAAAACTCTTACTGGAACCTGCAAGGTCCTATAAGCAAGGCAACTGGTTACCCTATGACCATCTCTTACTATTTTCCCCTCATCACTTTTCAAGCCACATGGGTCTCCCAGTCAGGCACTGTCCTATCTCAGGGACTTTGCACATGCAGTTCTGGTTGCCTTATATATTCTTGCCCTAGAGGTATGCATGCATTCTTCTTATACTCAATATCACAGTCTCAGAGAGGCCTTTCCTAATCATCCTATCTTTCCTCCTTACTTTTCCTTTTTTACCTTGCTTAGCAGTTACAAATATGTAACATGCCATAAATGTTACCTATTTATCTTGTTTGTTGTCTTTTCCCCAAAACTAGAATGATAGCACCATGAAGATGGGGTCATTTATCTGTTTTGTTTGCTGCTATAGCTCAGGGCCTGGGGCAGGTCTAGTGCATAGTGTAACACATCCAACAAATAGTTAAATGACTAGTTTAAAGAATGAATGAAGCACAGCTGCTCTCCAGCAACAGATAAAGTATTCCCAACCTGAAATGGGTCAATCCATTAAATATCTAGAGGACTACCAGAGAACTGAGGTCTGAAACATATGGAGGGGAACACAGCCTCCTACTGAAGTTGATTTTGAAGGAGATAAGGAAAAAACTTTGTGCTGAAAGAGGGACATTGAATTCCAAGTGAAGGAAATCTCAGAAATTTTTCATGAAAAGTTAGAACCCAAAATTCATTTATTCCTTCAACTGGGAATACAGCAACGAATAAGCCGGGGGTGGGGTGGGGTGGTGGAAATCCTTGCACTCAAAGAACTTACATTCTAATGGTCATAATGTTAAGCATTGGGATATTTCAAACAAACATCTGTTTTTTGGAATGGTGAGATGGGAAGGGCTTACATTTCTGAAGAGCTGAGAGCCCAGGTAGACCAATGTGGTTATCATCTGGCAGTAGGAAGCTACCTTCAATTCTTGATCAGGAAGAGCTCTGGCAATGTCAGTTATGGAAGGTTTCTGCAGCCAAAGTATGGATTCTAATAGGGAATTAGGAAGGGTGGGAGATACCAAAAAGGTGAAGAAGTGGAGGTTACTGGAACAGGGGAATGGATAGCACCATAGTAGAGAATGGGTCTAAGGCAGCTGGAAAGAAGCAACTGAGAGAGGACCATAAACCCTGAGTGTGAAAACAATTTAAATATGTCAACAAGAACTCTCTGATGGAAGGGGAAATGGCAGAGATGGTGTGGAGACTGACTTTGGGAACTGGGAATGGCAAAGCCAGTTTAGGGTCTGCTTCCTGAGCTTCAGTGATGGTTCCATCATCGGGCTATGCAAGCGCAGGAAGGGCCATAGTGCTGCACTGTTTATTCACTAGTGCTTGTCCATGTTTGCTGTTTTGTTCTCTACAACAAGCCAAGCTCAGTCCGGATGTGACCCATCAGAAACTGGAAACAATTTGAATCTAGTGAGTCACACTGGATCTGCAGAGCAAAACTTTTGTTTTTCCTGAAACCTACCACATCTGCCAACTTCCCAAATCTTTTTGTCGATGGAGTAAAATTTTAAGATATTATATCTTTGGTGGCATAAAATTAATTAAGATGGTGAGGTTTTTCTGTACAACAGAATTTTGACTAAGGACAAAATTAAATAATTCTGATCTTCACTCTAATAAGATACTAACTTCACTTTAATAGGATGACATGATGACTCTATGAGAATCAAAAACCTATTATTATTATTATTTTTTTGCCTCTGACATAACTACTTGTCTTGAAATTAGTTTATGTCTTCTCAAAGCTTGGGTTTCCTTCAGTATAGCTTCTCTGTTAAAGAGTTGAAACTTCTACCTATTCTCTCATTTTAACAGAAAATCCATCTCACTTGTCACATGAAAAGAAAAAAAAAAAAAAAAAAAAAGAAAGGGAGGTGGTAGTCTTGAATTCTCCTGTATCATGAGGCAATTCAAAGGAAAATACAACACTTTTCCATTAGATATTTTTGGTTAAAAATCTTTCTTGAAATTGTTTCTCATTGTCTGATATAAACCACATTTCTGTGATCCACAAGGCAAATGAAGGGCTTTTCAGAGGGAAGACAGTCATTGTGAACTTTCTGTACTATAACTTGACTGAAGCAGGCATGGCATTTGAAAGAGCTCTTGGGGTCTAAGAAGAGGAGGCAGTCACCTAAGTGGTTTGTTTTTATGGTAAATCCACCTGAACCCCCATGTCTGGCACTACTTCCTAAGAAAAGTCTGGCTTTCTGCATGTTGAAAGAGCTTTGGAAACAATCTACCGTAGGCCATAGAAAACAGTGTTATAATTACTCCTCTCTGGGTAAAATCTAGTCAGCTACAAGAAAAACAAATTTGGCCATTATTTTTTTTTTTGTTACGAATACTTTTGAGAATTGTGTGAGAAATTTTTTTTTTTTTTTTGTGTGTGAGAAATTTATACTTCTGATCTTTTTTCCTTATCATTTCTTTCCTTTTTTAATTTAATTTTATTGCTGTTGTATTAAATCCATCCTCTTTTTACTCCCCTCTGTCCCCTTCCCCACCTTCCTGATCATTTCTTTAATAAAGAGGATATAATAATGAAAGGCTTGAAAATATTCTAATAATTTGGATATCATTACAAAGGCTGGGCAAATGTGGAAAGCTATATTTTCAACTGTTCGGGGATAATAACTAGTAAATTTTCTTATTAGGAAAAGGAAGACACACCCACCTCAGAATGATTGATGTTGCTGTTCTCTCTTCCTGGATATTCTTACTCTTCTCATAGTTGGTGTTGTGTCATCATCCAGGTGTCAGCTCAACTGTCACCTTCCCAGAGAGGCATTCCTGACCCTCTGTTGAGTCCCCCATCCCAACTCTGCTGTAATTCACTGCATAACATTCCTTGGTTTTAACTTCTTCTTGGCGCTTACCATGACCTAAAGTTACTTATTTATGTACTGCCTTCCTGTTTATCTATCTTCTCAACTAGATTGTGAACTCCGAAGAGCAGGGGCCTTGTTGGTTTTGTTTTCATTGGACGGTAAGATTAGTACCCAGGTAGATGCAGGAAGAAAATGAAATAGCAAAATTCTCATACTTATGAAAACAAAAGAACTAAATAGGAAGGCCTTTTTGAACAGCTTGAGGGAGAGTAAAACATTCAAAATTCCACAGTAGTAAAAACACTGCTGTAAGTGCTGTCATTAGATTTGTAAATATTCAAAGTGTGTGCTTGTTGTAAGCTGTTTGTCAATATCACAACTTTGGGAATCCTGAGGTAGGTAGCACTTAGGGATCTCCTTCCCAGATCCAAAGCCCTGGTACCAAACAGGACATTTCTGCCCTGGCTGATGTGGCTTAGTGGATTGAGCACTGGCCTGTGGACGAAAAGGTTGCTGGTTCCATTCCCAGTCAGAGCACATGCCTGGGTTGCAGGCCAGGTCCCCAGTTGGGGGCATTCAAGAGGCAGTGGATACATATTTTGCACATCATTTCTCTCCTCTTTTCCCCTTACCTCTCTCTCTAAAAATTAAAACAAACAAAAACCCAGGACATTTCAGCCACACCACTTGTATCTGGATATTTTGGCTTCAAGTTATTAAAATCTTAACTTCAACTAGGTCTAAGCATAGGTTTTATGGAAAGGTTGGATCAGGGTTGGTTGTTTTAGCAGCTCGCAGTGCCATGAAGGACTCATTCTCTTCATCTCTGTTCTGCCATTATTTGATACCATCCCGTCCAGGTATGGCAATGTCTGAACATTGACAGCTCAGATCATCCAAACAGAAAATCAATTAAAAAAAAAAAAATACTGGCCTTCCTGGCTGGTGGCATGGTGGATAAGGCACCAGCCTATGAACCCAAAGGTCGCTGGTTCAATTCCCAGCCAGGGCACATAACCAGATTGCCAGCCAAGTCTCCAGCTAGGTTTGTAGCTGGAGGCAGGTGAAAGGCAACCATACCTTGATATCTCTCTCCCTCTCTGCCTCTCTCCCTTCCCCTCTCTCCAAGAAAAACAATAAAACCTTAAAAACGAAGTTTGGTGATAGTTTGGCAATTTGGAGAGGAAGAGAGTAAGTTGTCACAGTGGAGGGAATAGGGCAACCATTCCATTTCCTGTTTGCCTACACTATATGCTGTCTATTCTGATCAGAGTAACTTTTGCCTTTTATATAATTCTCCTGCAGCTTTTTCATGTGCCACAACAAGGTGAGACTAAGAACATAATAGATAAGGTAACATGAATGATGAAACAGTCAAAACTTCACAGCCTCCACACTGTATTAATATATAAATGTGGTTGAAATGCAAGGGGTGTCTCCAGCCAGGAAATGTCATGGAGTTGTGTGACTTTGGTGTTTGATGATGTATTCTGAATACTTCTTTGCATCTTAAACATTTTGTGGTAGATTTTAAAAACGAGGGGGCTGTCCTTGCTTTTTGTTATTTGTTACTTGTACCTTCATAGTGTGTTACATGACTTACTGAACAAACTTTCAGCTTGGGATTCTTCCTTCTCTTTATTCCATACCTGATTACAGACCTAATTCTGTCCATTTTCCTTATGACAGCCACTAACTCAGTCTTGGCACTCCCCTCATCACATTACCAACCAACCGTTTTGTTTTTGAAGCATTACCCGATTACTTTGCAAGTATCTCATGGGTAAGGATTCTTTATCTAGCTTTTATGTCTCCAGGTAGCTAGCCCTCTAGACCATAGAGGAAGGGGAGAAAACCCACATTTGTTGATTTCTTATTGACATTTTTTGTTCTGCTTTTGGTTTTAGATTCTAGACTGAAGACATTTTGTTCCAGAAATATACTGATCATCCTTGGCTTCTCCTCTATCTTGGCTGTGATTGCTCTAATCGCTGTGGGGCTGACCCAGAACCACCCATTGCCAGAAAATGTTAAGGTAATGCCTCTCTGTGTGTGTGTGTGTTTATGAGGAGGCCTGGGCAGAGTGAAAAGGGAGGTTGTGCATTGTGTAAATCAGAGCATACAGAAGGAGTTGAGGTTCTGAAAGCCCAGGAGCAAGTCACTATCTATTAGATTAGGAAAGTAAAGTGGAAACGGATCCTCATTCCAGAAGGGGAAATATCTTGCATCATTAAGAATGGGAAGATAACCATCTTTATAGTTTTTCAGCAAATTAATTAAATAAATAACAGAAACAAGAACTTCATTCACCACATCCATGTCTGTGTTATGCTGTGTTGATATTCTACTATCTGGTGCTATCTCTACATCTTACTCATTGTTTCACAGTGGATGTGTCACAACACTGTATCTTTGTTCTTCTTACTCCATCATTATCACTATCAACAAAATAATTGGAAAGCTCTGTATGAAGCACTTTGGAAGTCAAAGATAGTGGGAAAAACTTGTTTCTTATTACCAAAATATCAAAGAGCACAGTAAAATCAATTTTTAAAAAACACAGAGAAACAAGTATCAGACATAGTAATATGAAATAAACTCATGAATGGATGGATTTCTTGTGAAATTTCCACATTTGAAGAGCTAGTTAGTATTATTAAAAATAATTCGGGTCATTAACTCTGCTATGATTTATTTCTCCTTTTCAAATTTGTCAAGGTAAAGTTTAAAAGACATGAGTATCTCACAAGTACCTTGTAATATGGTCAATATTTAATCCATTAATTAGGAAGCATGTGGTACATTTAAATTTATGTTGTAAATACATCATTGTAATCTTTCATTAGAGTGACAGTAAATAAATCCACAAGGATATATCCAGAATATACTGATATGCTAATGAGCATATCAGTACATATGAGTAGTGACGTAGTCAGAAGTTAACTTGACCATGGAGGCCCTGGAATTCATGTGCAGAAGTATATTTTCTTATATTTGAAGATATTAAACTATGAGCCTGGAAATATGGATGCATATGCTAGGCCACTGATACTTTTACCAGCCACCCAAATCATGTGCTGTATAGCAGAAGCCTGAATGTTACATCTGTTTGCCATAAAATTCAACTCAACTGGGACTGTGCACAGCAGCTCCTTTGTCAGCACAGAAGGCTGACACTATCTCATTGGCAATGGTCTCTTGCCTTTGAATGCTGAGTGAGGTCGGCTCTCTTGGCAAAACTTCAGTCACAGTTGAAGCCTCGTGACATCTAAGTTCTGTTATTTGTTTACCAGTTCCAGAAGTACATGATTGCCTTCTTGATTTGAGCTTTTTACATGTTTATTATTGCATTATTGGAGGGGGAATGCCCAGGAGCCAAAATCCATGACAGAGTTGAGCTCTTTGTTCCTGATGAATACTGGTCATGGATGACCTTCTCTCATTCTCAGTGGCCATCTTAGAGTCTGTTGTGACTAACGTTGTTATTTGGCCTGGCAAAATGAAACAAGGTCTTTGGCATTTTTTAAATACAAGGTATGAGTATTGAAGAGCAGACATTGGCATCTGAAGTGAATCTTGATAGCATTATCACAGGTTTACCTTTACTCAAAGATCGCTTTATATATATATATAAACTAGCCATTTGTTGAGGTTATACACTAATTTAGTAAGACTCCTGGCATACGTTGAGAGCAGAAATATTTAAGGAACTTGTCTTTGGTGATGGCTTTAAACTATGTATGTTGTCTAATTGCCATTCAAGTTAATTAAAGTAAAATCAAATAAAAAATGTCTTCTTCTTTGCACTAGCCACCTTTCAAGTGCTCAATAACTGCATGTGGCTGGTGGCTACTAAACTGGATAATGCAGACATAGAAGATTTTCATTGCTGCAGAAAGTTCTATTGGACAATCCTGCTTTAGAACATTCTATGATGATATCTCAAATCATTCAAAACTAAGTTTGATGAAGAAGTTACATGATAAAATGTTTAAAATCTAAAATTAGGACCAATGAGACTTTTTTTTTCTTGCATGGTTTATAAATTAATTCCAAATATCATGAACTGCTAAATTGTTTTGAGTAGTTTGTTGGAATAAATGTATTTCCTTCCAAATTTATGATTTAAAGATAACATATTTAGATATTTGTACCTGATACATTTGTTTTAAAACACATCATTTGTTTATGACCATACCTCATTCAGTATCTCCTTATTCATTTGTTCATAAATTTATATATCAATAATTATTGCTCAAGTATCTATATTAGACATTGGGCTACATAATTCAGAAGCCAATATTGCTATGACTGAGCTTATTATCTGGGGAAGGAAGCATGTTTAATAGATGACATAAATATTAATTACAATTGTGATGAGTGCCACCAAATGTAAGTCTTGGAGGCCAGGGAAGTCTTCCCTGGGGAAAAAAAATGACATTAACAATAATATCCAAAGGATGATTAGAAAGTAGCTGGAAAAGAGATGGGTAGAGAGTATTCTGGACAGAAGGAAAGCAAGTGCAAGAATGTCACAGCAGGAAATTGTTGGATACTTACCAGAAATTGGTTGGAAAGCAAAGAGTAGGTCATATATTGGATAAAGATGGTGAGGGAGGTGGTGTGGGTAGGGCCTTGCAAGTCAGGTTGAGGATTTTAGTTTCAACCCTAAAAATCTGTTTTGAAAAGATCACACTGACTGCAATGAATTAGCGGCAAGAAGTAAGAGACTATGTTAGAGGCTATTACAGTAGTTTGGAAGGTGGGAAAGGTTTTTAGTTCAGTCTTTGAAAAATTACTTTTGAGGCACTGAGTATGAAGGGAAAATGTCAAAGAAGCAGCTGGTTGTTTGGATCTACACCTCAGAAAAGAGACCTGTACTAATCAATAGAACTATCATAAGTCACATTTTAATTTTTCTAGCAGCCACATTTTTTAAAGGTAGAAAAGGTTTGTTCAGTTAGTCCATTAGATTCTATGTATGAGTGAAATCATATGGTATTTGTTTTTCTCTGGCTGGCTTATTTCACTTAGCATAATGTTCTTCAGGTCCATCCATACTGTTGCAAAAGGTAAAATTTCTTTTTTTACAGCCAAGTAGTATTCCATTGTGAAATGTCTCATATACTGATGGACACTTGAGCTGCTTCCATATCTTGGCAACTGTAAATAATGCTGCAGTGTACATAGGGGTGCGTATGTTCTTTCAAATTAGTGTTTTGGGTTCCTTCAGATATATTTCAAGGAGTGGGATAGCTGGGTCAAGAGACAGATCCATTTTCAGAACTAACAAGGAAAATGGGGGCAGACTCACATAGAGAGAGCAAGATGATGGCTGGGGGTGGGGGTAGGCTAGGGGGTGGAGGGATTGAGCAAAAAGGAAAAAGGACTTATGGACATGGACAACAGTGTGGTGACTGCTGTGGGGGAGGGGAGTATAAGGGGACTAAATGATAATGGAAAAATACAATAAAGATTAAATTTAAGAAACAGAAGAGGTAAAATTAATTTCATTTCATTTTATTTTATTTTATTTATTTTATTTTTTTAAAGATTTTATTTCATTATTTTTAGAAAGAGGGGAAGGGAGAGAGGCAGAAAGGGAGAGAGACATGAATGTATGGTTGCCTTTCACCTTCCTCCAGCTACAGACCCGACTGGAGACCTGGTTAGCAACCTGGTTATGTGCCCTGGCTGGGGAATCGAACCTGCGACCCTTGGGCTCGCAGGCCAGCGCCTTACCCACTGTGCCACCAGCCAGGGTAAAATTAATTTTAATAATATATTTTATAAAATTCAACATACCCAAAATACAGGGGTGAGCAAAAGTAGGTGAGAACTCTGTGATAAAGTGTGATTGAGTATATAGCAAATAGACTACCAAACTGTGCATGTATGAGATTGTACCTAAGTACTCTGTGCCATTGAGACATTCTTTTGAGTTAATAAAGCTACTGTAATAATCATAACCTGCCTTTTTCCATTAAACAACTGTGAAGCTACTTTGCCTACCCCTGTATTCTTATTTTAACATTTCATTACCATGAAGAATTAGTAATGAGATATTTTACACTTTTTACAGACTATCTTTAATTTCAGTGTGATTTTTCACTTATAGCACCTCTCAGTTCAGGCTAGTGACATTTCAAGGGCTCAACAGCCACATGCTAGTGCCTACCTTATTGGACAAGATAGGTCTAGACTAAAGGTATGTCTCTGGTATCATTGATGCATCGAAGCCTTCAGAATGGATAAAATGATAGGAAGGGAGTAAAAAGTGAGAAAAGAAGAGGGCAAGGACCAAGTCCTGAGGATTTCTATCATTTAGAAGGTGAATAGTAAAGGAAATTTATCCTAAACCATGTGATAACATTGCTTTATATGGTGCTTTGCATTTTATGAATTATTTCTACGCTCAGTTCAAGTTTTTCTCCTTAGCAATGTTGTGAGGAATGAAAGATTATCCCTATTTTATGCATCACAAAATGACAGTCTTGTAAGTTCTCAAAGGTGGAGGTAGAGCGAAGTTTTCTGATCCTGAGATTAAAGCTCTTTCCATTTTTTTCTTTTAGTTTTACCAGACAACACATCTTAATAATAGAAACTCATCATAGGATGTTTATATTGGGAAATAATCCCCAGCAACTAGGGAAGGAGGGAAAGCCACCCAAAAGAGAATGTCATGAGCATATTGCCACATTGGGCACCTGAGGCTTGAACCCACCAGGACCCTCAGAAGAGCTGCAGAGAAAGCACTTCAGAATCATCTGCCCTGAAATTGTTTCTCCTTGTATGATAGAAGCCACATTTCAGTGATCCAGTGAACAAGTGATTTCAGTGATTCAGTGATTTCAGTGAACAAGGCAAATGAAGGGCTTTTCAATGGGAAGACAGTTATTGTGACCTTTCCATACTAGAACTTGGCATGACATTTGAAAGAGCTCTTGGGGTCCAAGAAGAGGAGGCAATCACCTAATTATCTGTTGGTTAAGGGTTCTCATCCTCTATTGGTTAAGGGTTCTCATCATCTGTTGGTTAAGGGTTGCCCCATTGGGTGTTAACTTCATGGCATTTCTGGGTTGGCAGATGTATCAGCAGGGCTATATGTGTACCACTGATGACCTACTAAATAGCAAGAGAGAACCCCTGAGGAGAAACAGAGATGAGAAGTATAGCTGGGGCTAGAGTAAAAAGTTGGCTGAGAAAACGTGAAGTAGCCACAAGTATCTGAAGCACCATTGCACCTATTGCTTTCTGTAGGGGAGACAGCATTTGTACAAATAGTTTCAATACAATAGATGCATATTAACACAGAGGTAAGTATACAATGCTGTGGATGCCCAGAGGAAGGAACACCAATATGCCTGGTCATATGAAGATATCACAGAGGAGGTGACTTTGGGGTCAAGGAATAAGGAACACTAAGGAGTTTACCAGAGGTGAGGCAAGACCTCTTCCAAACAAAGGCCTTTTGTCTTTTGAAGAGTGGCTATTTAAAATAGCAATAATCCCTGGAGAATCACCCGCAGTCCAGTATGTTTGGAATACTGACTGTGGGGGCAGGAATGAACTGCGGGAGAGAAGACTTAAACCTGAGCTTAGTATGCCAGACTCAGGAGTGGGCATCTCATCCATTACACTGCAGCTGTGCTCAAGGTTGGTTCCATGTATAGACACCCCTAAGGAGCTCATTTTTCTAATACATCTCCTTGGGCAAGGGAAACAAAACAAAAAAAGAAACAAATGGGACTATATTGACCAAAAAAGATTTTGCACAGTAAAGGAGAAACCATTAAAACAATGAAAAAAAGACAACCTACTGAATTGAAGAAGTTCATCAATGACACATTTTATAAGGAGGTAATGCCCAAAATTTATAAAGAATTCATACAATTCAACATAAATAAATAAATAAATAAATAAACAGTCCAGTTAAAAAACGAACAGAGAACCTGAATAGACATTTCACAGATGACCAATAGACATAGGAAAAGATGCTCAACATCACTAATCATCAGAGAAATGAAAATTAAAACCAAATGAAATAACACCTCACAGTTAGCTACACACTGTTAGAGTGGCTAACATCAGTAAATCAACAAACAAGTGATAGAGAGGATGTGGAAAAAAGAACTCTTGCGCACCAGTGGCATAATGGGGGAAACTGAAGTGTCTGGCACCAAGGTGAACAGAGACCATTGTCCCTTTTCTGAACCTTCTCTGACAAGAGCTGGCAAGCTGGTGCCATATCTGAGGCTCCATCAACCTCCCAATCTGTACTTCTTAATCCCTTCACCTTTTTCACCCAGTCCCCAGACTCTCCTCCTATCTGGCAACCAT
>PVIW01006061.1:0-94081 GCA_004026585.1 Noctilio leporinus | reverse complement strand
TATATTTTGGAGATCAGACCCTTGTCTGAGGTATCATTGGCAATTATGTTTTCCCATACAGTTGGTTCCCTTTGAATTTTGCTGATATTTTCTTTAGCTGAACAGAAACTTTTCAATTTGATATAGTCCCATTTGTTGATTCGTTCTTTGATTTCCTTTGCCCTTGGTGAAGTATCAGTAAACATATTTCTGGGTAGGATATCTGAAAGTTTACTGCCTATATTTTTCTCCAGGACCTTTATGGTGGCACTGCTTATGTTTAAATCCTTTATCCATCTTGAGTTTATTTTGGTGTATGGTGTAAGTTGGTGGTCTAGTTTTATCTTTTTGCATGTTGCTGTCCACTTCTCCCAACACCTTTTGTTAAAGAGACTGTTTTTACTCCATTGGATGTTCCTTCCCCCTTTGTCAAATATGAGTTGACCATAGAGTCCTGGGTTAATTTCTGGGCTCTCTATTCTGTTCCATGGAATGAGTAGTTTTTATGAAACAAAATATGATTTGGTGTACTGGAATTTGTTTTGGTTAATTTCCTGTTGGGCCTTTGAAATTTCACCCTTCAGCTTCTATTTGGGCCACTTATTTTATATTTTCAATTGTTTCCTTTCAAGGAGTGTATGCTTCTTTAAGAATGCAATCTAGTTTAGTACTTATTCCAGATAAATGTTCCATCTTTCCTTAAAAGTATTATTAGGGGTGTTACGGATCAAGGAATAGATACTGTTGCTTTTAAATACCTTTAAGATATTTATGGGTACTGTGTGGCCTCTCGGTGGCAAGATTAAATCCTGGATGGCATGTCTGAAGTGTCTTTGGAGCATCCAGGCTTCTGACCTTGAGGACTGAATACAATTTCTCTGCCTCTAGAAGCAACCACACTTTGATCTCCTTTCTGGAGTGGGAGGAGAGTTTGCTGAGTCCCTATCAAGGAGAGGAGTTTGGGAGAGACATTATTGAAATTTGTTTACTACAACTCGGAAGTTTCTTAGCCTTGGCAGGGTTTAGGTAACAATTTGGAGAAGTGATTCAAATAGTTACTGATATGAAAGTTTTGTCCATTTCAAACATTATTTTAAATATTGAGGGAACTTATGGTCATATGAACTTACTTGCATTCTAATAAGTTTTTATGGGGGTGTTGAGAAAAGGGGAGCAGTTCTGGCTGTCAAGTGGGATCTGAGAATTGTTCATAATGCTGGGAATGACAGCAATGGGGGTGGGGGGCACAGTGCAGACTCCGTGTAGCAAGGGCTTTTTATGGAGTGGCCAGGTGGTGGGGAGTGACTAAGTTATGCCTCAAGAGATTAAAAAATAGTTTTTTAATGAATATGCATAATTTCATCAGTAGCATATGAAAGCTGCCATATCTACATGAAGGTACTGATTCATCAGTTATCATAGCGGCTTAGGTGCCCACTGCATGATGACCTATCCTGTAGGTAACCATGAATTCCGTGCTTCTCTCAGCTCAAGTTGAAACATTTGGTTTTAAAGAGATTTGTCCTTACACGATTCGACCCTACCTGCCAGGTATGTCTAAGTTTGGTGTTTGTTCTCCACCAGTCATCTCCAGCCACACCTTTGTGTATGTGTGAATTTAGAGCCATGAGGGTACTGTAAAGTTATCCTCCTCGTACTCAGTGGATTCTTTTTCTGTTTTGTTTTTAGGAGAATTTAAATCAGTTTTTAGGTTACTAGGGAGACTTTCTTTTTAAAAAAAAAAATTTTATTTCTTTTTAGAGAAAGGGGAAGGGAGGGTGAAAGAGAGGGAAACATCAATATGTGGTTGCCTCACTCGTGCCCCCAGCTGGGGAACTGGCCTGTAGCCCAGGCATGTGCCCTGACCGGGAATTGAACCCACTACCCTTCGGTTCACAGGCTGGTGCTCAATCCACCGAGCCACACTAGCCAGGGCAAGACAGCTTCCTTTTTGGGGGTGGGGTGGGGGTTGGGGGGTGGAGTGTGGGAATTCCCTTAGCCAAATTTGTGTTGGGAAACAAATTTGTATGCTCATGGAAACCAGGAAAACCAAATTGGAAAGTCTTTGTCCTCCTTTCATGGAATTCCATGTGCTCATATAGCTTCGTCATGCCCTCCAAGAGCCAAAGCATCTCAGAAAGAGAGTGCCGCTGCGACCTGGCTCAGGTCTGCTTGTTATTGAGAAGCATGTGCCAGTGGTTCACCTCTTGAAGTCAGGAATGAGTAAGACCTTTAGCACTCTTAGCCGGTAATGATTCAGTCAAGTATTTGCTTAGTACCATGGAAAAAACCGTCATTTTTAACTTCTCTGTCAACTTTCCTTGCCAAGGGAGGAAACACTGTTTCAGAGACTTGAAGTTTACATGGTTTATGCATCATTTTCTTCCAAAGAAACGAGTGTTATGACCCTCTGGCCTCACGTTCAGTTTGAGCAGATGACTGTGTTCGCCTGCTTACTTTTACCTGATCAGAGTCCTTACATGTGATGTCTGGTTTTAAGCTGGGTGCCGGCCAGATTCGGTACCCCATCTATGGAAACTGCTTCGTCTGAGTATCTCTTTTTCTCTTCTTGACTCTCATTGACTCAGAAGAACTTTTTCTTTTCCATTTCTTTCCCATGTTTTACCTTTATTTTTCAGTCTGATCATTTTGAAGGGAGGAGGTTCAGTAGAGGTCAGTGGGTAGACTCGTGGGCTCTAGAGTCTCAACTCTACTGCTTCCTCCCAGGCATGTGTCCTTTGCCTCTGTGTATCTGAAAAGAAACCTTAATATCATTAAACCATTATCTTTGTGTCTTGTGTATATGTGTATGTGTGTGGGGGTGGCGGGTGAAGATAGGGGATTAGGGAGGGCAAGGAGAGGTGATAAACATGCAGGATATAATATTTCCTGACCATAAAATTCCCTGGGAAAAAAAATGTTAAAAAACTATCTTGTTTTCTTTTATGGCCAGAGGGGCAGAGAAAGGCCATGACCTCAGGTCATCCACAGTGGATGGAGGAAGAACCCTTATAGCACACAGAAGGACAAAAGCAGGTTCTGGGACCTGGGGCCAGGGGGAATCCCCAGCTCCTCTCACTTCTCAAGAGCATCAGGTCCTGGATGTGTGAGCCTTACCCACACTTGGTTGAAATCTGGTCACTCGAAGAGAAGCTTGTTGCCCCTCCTCCGGCTCCAGGCCAAGGGAACTTGCTCTGGTTGTTTAGAATAATGGGATCCTGGTAACTGTTGGAAAGTTGTTGAAGTGTTGAGTACTTGTCTCTGGGGGAAGTCTCTTCTGGGAAACACTCTGCCGGACTGCTGGTTATGCTGAGCTGTGCTGGGAGGAAACCTGCTCTGGGACTTGTAAGGGCTGGTGTTGCAAGCCATTCACCATTTATAACAGTATTTCCTGGGTATAATGCATACATGCAGTGGGCTAATTGGGCTCACTACTGGTTAAGTTGGTGAGTCCTTGCTTTGGGGAAGTGAGGATAGTAACGTTGAATTTATAGTCTGTGGCCTATGCAAAGGTTGGGGCCCATAGAGTTAACTTTCCTTAAATCGGTGGCTGATCAAGAGGATTGGGTCTGTTTCTCACGGCAGCAGGTGCTACTTGGCTTATTCTCATGTTCATTACAGTTAAGAACTTTCATTCAGCAGTACAAGTTAGGAGTGAAAAGGCAAATCACAAAGTAGAATATATTTGTCATTCATATATCCAACAAGCAACTTGTACGGAATCTGTAAAAAATAGCTACAAATCAATTTTTAAAAGCCCTTCATTTTATTTATTTAATTATTTATTTAGTTTACATCAGGGATTTCTACCCTCTGAATGGGAAGGGACTTTATTTGTCAGTACTCATTTTAACATGACTTTACTGTTCAAAGTGTTCTTAGTCCAAATGTTAAGGTCATGAACTAAAGAACCAATTAAAGAGCCTCAATTTTAAAAAGAGAAAATGTCATTAGGAAAACGCAAATTAAAAACTACTCTAAAATACCAGTATACACTCACACAAATAGCTAAAAGTAAAAAAAAAAAAGACATAAACATTACTGGATATACAGAAAAGCTCAAACTCTCATGCACTGGTGATGGAAGTATAAATTGATTTCACCTTAGCTGTTTGGACTAATCTACTCAGATAAAGCTGAACAAATGTGTATCTCTTGTCTCAGTATTTACACTCCTAGATGTGCATTCCCAGCAGGAATGAGTGCATAAGTACAAAAATGTTCATAATGGAAAAATAGAAACATAATAGAAATAATCCAAATACCCATGAATGGGTAAGCAAATAAATTCTGGTATGATTATGTGATGAAAAACCAAATGGCACTAAAGGAGAACAAATGCTGCACAGAACAGCATGTTGAATCTCCTAGATGCTACATTGACTAAAAGAAGTGAGAAACAAGTGTACATGTTGTATAATTTCATTTACATGAAGCTAAAAAGAGGCAAAAAACTAAGCAATGGTGACAAGTCAGAGTGATTAGGGCAGGTGGTAGTGCAAGGGGTGTTGTGATGAGGGTGAGGCCTGATGGCATCTGGGGGCCTGATGCTGCTGCCTATCTTTGATCTAGTTTCTGATGACATGGATATGCTCATTTTAAGAATTCATCATAATAAATATTTAAGATTCATGTATGTTATTTTTTTAACTTAGAAAGTTTATTAAGATCAAATGTAAAATAATAAACCAATAAGGCTTGTTAGCTACTAAAAAAACCCAAAAAAGTAAACATTTAAACTGGCTTAAACAAATCAGCACCAATAACAAGGAATTTGTTGGAAGAAACCCAGTGAAACCCAAGACCATAACAGCCCAGCCAGTCCTCCTGGGAATCTGGGGAGTTAGGACCTGAGTGATTATTTCTTTGGGACACTCATGGCATCATGCCTAAAGCATCTGCACCATGCCTTGATTTTTTTCTGGAGACCATCTTTCTCTGCTTCAGCCCAGCCCTTGCTTATCATGACTTTCCATTTCAAGCTTATCTGGTTTTCTTTCTATCTTTCTTTTTCTTCTTCTTTTTTGTTTTAAGTCGGCTGTGTACTGTGCCGAAGGCGAAGGCGTAATAAGGTTGGTGGGAGGCCCATGTCATACAAGAGCATGAACACCCAATCGTGACACTTATGAACTACAAAAGGATCTGTCCGCTTTTCTTGTATCTTACAATTCACTCATCCTAGTTCCCTCTCCCTCCCTGTGTTGATCAGCTTAGCCTGTATCAACCCCCCCCTCCCCGCCCCTTTCTGTCAGCTTTGGCCAGGGAGGCTGGGATCAGGAAGGAAACAAAGCAATCAAAGCTAAGAATGGATGGATTTTTCTAGAAAGGGAAACACCTATGAGAAAAAAAAAAATGGTTACCATCCTAGCACATGTTTTTCTGCCGAATGTGTGCTGCTTCCCATTTTTTCCTAGCTAGTATTTGGAGCAGAGGGGGAAAATGTCCCCAGAAATTCTTTGATCCCTGCCAACCAAATCAGGCTGTCATGCTTCCAAACAGGGCACCCCTGCAGCTTGACCCTAACTCCCTGAGTTCTGGTTTTACTAAGACCCACCAAAAACTTGTCTGGCAGAGGAAGCTGTGGTTACCTTGGGGATTATGGAAGAATTGCCAAAATACATGATGATGTCACACGTTCTGGGTATTGGCTTTGTTGCAAATTATAGGAATATTGTTCCTAACTTGATTGACCTTTAGCAATGCAAACAGCCCTTCTGATACCTATTATGGTCTTGCTGAGGCTGGTGAGAAGGAACATGGGCTTCAGATTCAGGACTTTTCGAGGCAGACAGCATTAATCTCTTTCCTAGTCTCTTGGGTAAACTGTAGATGTACAGCTTATAAGGTCTGTAAAGCTTGACTTGGCTTATGCCAAGTCATATATGGAGTTTCTTAGCATTGCTGTTTACTTTTGATTAGGCACTTTTCACTGTGCCTTTTTTTCATTTGTTTTCTCCCCATTAAAACAGGTTTTCACCACAAGCCTCTGGCTACGACAGCCTTTCAGCTTAGTCCTACTAAGTTTCTAAGTTCACTGGCCTTCCAGCTCATCAAGACCTCACAGATTTGCAAGCTGTGGTGTTGAATATTTTTCCTTCAGAAATAAAGAAATAAAGTTTTAAATGAAATTGTTTTTCATCAGAGTAGCTATGAAGGGAGTCTTATCTCTGAGTGTTGGTTTTCTTCTGCTTCCAAGACAAAAAAAAAAAAAAAAAAGAGAGTGCTAGTAATTTTAATCAAGTTCTGTTTTATCAAGTTCATTTGGAAAACTATTTGTATCAGATGCTATTGGTAAGATTTCCAGGCAGGGACTGATACTAAAAAGCAAAAATGAATCTAGGCTTTGGGGGAATGATTTCTACATCCCATAAAATCCCAGGCAATTATATTCCCTTGTTTTGCTAGGAGACTGCTATGCAGGTTAAGTTTTTAACCTTGGTTCTTGTTTTATCTCCCTATCAATTAGAAATTAATTAATTACAAGACTGTGGAAGGGTGAGCTGTTATCATCTTTGAACCTACCATTGTTCTCAATGAAGGTCTTCTAAAGGTCGGTAACTTAAGTTTTCCCCTTCCTCCCAAGCATATACAGTATTTATAACGCGAAAGCTTTTCATTAGAAAAGCTCAGATGATATTTCCAGTTTATTATATTGGTTATGTAGATAGCTAGTCTGAAAATTCACTGGTGATAAAACCTGTATGCCCATTTGCTTTCATTAGGTTGCTCCAGGTATTAGTCATTCCATTTAGCATTAAAACAAAAACAGAATAAAGTGTTGGTTTCATTTCTCAGATGCTCACTGGCTTAAAACAACATGTTTTGATATCTTATTCACGTTACATAATAGCAGTGGCTGTGCTGCAAGGGTGGTCTTTAACTCTAGATATGGGCCACATGGGTCACCCTGGTCTGGGACATAATCTCCTGGCAATAAGAAGGGGCAAGAAAGGAAATGACCAGTGGCTGAAGCAAGTCATATGACCTTAAGTCTACTGACAATGGAGTGGGGAAGTAGAATTAATTCTTCCATCTGGAGATACTGTCACATGACAATGGGAGATACAATCCTCTTATGGGAGGGTGCAAATAATTGAAACAACAACATAATCTACCACAATGACAGACTATATTTAATTCAGAGAGGTTTAATGGCCTGTATGCTGATGCAGAAACAGCTTTTAGGATTGATTAAATCTGTATTTCAAGGTTTATTTTGAAAAGGTTATGCTTCAGAAATCTGCCTAGATAAGGAAAATAGGGTCTAAGTTTTGTATATAGAACTGATTCATTTTTTATGAGCTGGAAAGCTGTATCCACAGTTTGGTAACTTTCCGCTCCTTGTTTCTCAAAGGTCTAGATTTGTATTTTAATTAAGAAATTAAAGCCCTGGCTGGGGTGGCTCAGTGGATTGAGCATTAAATGTCACTGGTTTGATTCCCAGTTGGGGTACATACTGAGGTTGCAAGCCAGGTCCCCAGCCAGGTCCCCAGCTGGAGGCAGCTGAAAGGCAACCGTACATTGATGTTTCTCTCCCTTTCTTCCTCCCTCCCCTCTCTAAAAATAATGAATAAAATCTTTTTAAAAACATTGAAATTTAACAATACAATAAAAAATTAAATATTTTTTTAAAAGCAATTACTCATTACTTTCTTGGCTTTCAGTTCTTGATTTCATGTATTACTATCTCATTGGCCATTGTTTTTGTTAATACCTTGATTAATATGGTCTTGGCTACCAATTAAAGGCAGATGGTTCTGTCAAGAGAAGGATAGAGAAATGAGGGCTTTTGGGGAAAATAAAATTTATTAGTACCTAGTAAATTTGTCCTGGTAATTTGCTTTCAAAAGTGAAATTACTAAGGTATTGCCAATATTCTTACTGGGAAATTTCTGTCTTATCATTTACAAAGTACAAAATCGGAATCTTTTAAAGAAGAATAGTGAGATGTACTACTGGAGCACCTTGATCAGACATTCACCATCTACATGTTGGGCAGATTCAGGACTCTTGGTTGTGGAAAGGGATCTTGGACATTCCTATAGGCTCATCCTCACAACCTTTTCATGAATTGGGGGTTATCTCTTTAGTCAAGAGTCTTAGATAGATTCTGTATTTTTTTAAATACATATTTTAAAAAATATTTATGTTTAGAGAGGAGAGAAGAGGGAGAAAGAGGGAGAGAAACATCAGTGTGTGATTGCCTCTCATGCAGCCCTCCACTGGGGACCTGGCATGCAACCCAGGTATGTGCCCTGACTGGGAATCGAACTGATGACCATTTGGTTTGGAAGTCAGCACTCAGTCCACTGAACCACATCAGCCAGGACGGTTCTGTATTTTTACGTGAATGTTGAAATTTCTCCTTGACTGCCTTTTACTCTAATAGGTGGACCAGCCTTCAATGGGGGACGTTGAATGCTAGACTTTGGGTTTTTCTTGAGCACTTGATCTGCTCCAGCTATTAATGAGAACTTGTTTTGGAGAAATAATGTTAATTCATGAAATTCTAAAGGATTTTATACACCAGTTCCATAAAAATACTGGGTACTTGAAATGCTGTATTTCCTTTTCACTCTAATTTCTTCTCTTGAGTTAGAAATGTTTGACATCCTCAGCTTACATTATTGAGGGATAGGAAATGTTTAAAAATCTGTCACAGGAAACTCACACTTCATGACCCTTTTTGTGTCTCTCACCTTCCCTTTTATCTTTAGAAAAGTTGTTCTTGGCCTAGATAATGGGCAATGGTGGGACATTTCTTGAGAAAAATAGTAGATTGTTTGAATGATGTGAATCTTGTAAGAAATTGTAATTTCCATATTTGGCCAAATTTATATCCCACTCTTAAAATGGGCATGTTGAACTTTATGATAGTCACTTTTGACTTAACTGATTTAGTCCTCATTTACTATTCCATTGTATTTTTCCTTGTTCTAAATCTAATGATTTTAATTTTTTTTTATGTTCCTTGTTCCCTTTTTTTAATAAAAATTTTTACTTTATTTTTAGAGAGGTGAAGGTGGGGGAGAATAAGAGGGAGAGAAATAGCAGTGTGCCCGAGGTACATTGATCTGTTGCCTCTTGTGCACCCCAACTGGGAACCTGGCCTGCAATCCAGGCAGGTACCCTGACTGGGAATTGAACCAGCAACCTTTTGGTTTGTAGGTCAGCACTCAGTCTACTGAGCCACACTAGTCTGGGCCTGTTTAATATAGTTGAACCTAGTTTTAAAACTTGCCTAACCCTTTTTGGAACAAGGTTAGATATAAATACATATATTGTCTTTACTTAGTGCATTTGAAAAATTTAACAGGGTCCTGCTTATAAGAAGTGCAGAGAGATAGAGAGGGAGAATATACTACATAACATTGCTTTAGGTGCTGTCCTTACCTTGTTTGTTGTGTGCCCAGGGGTATACTGGGGCCTTTGTCCCCTGTATTCAGATTCATGGCAAGACACTTTCTGAGCCCTTTTGCTAATGAGGAGGGGATGGCAGATGTGCCACAGGATGTCTACTCTCCAGGCCTAGGACAGAGGGTGGCATTGAACTGGCAGAAGGCAAATGCTATTATATAATAGGCACTGTCATCTACCAGATCCAATAAGCAGAGACAGGAATTGAATCTTTATGGACACTTTATTCAGCTGGTCAGCAATCTGAGAAGACAACAGGTTTGCATCTTAACAGGCTGTCTGAAATTCCATTATAAACAGGCCCTTTTTATAAGAAGAAAGGTGTAGGTAAGGGGTTTGGAATTCAGGGGAAAAGTTAATGAGATAAAAGCTGCAGCGTTCTTCTGTTAGGGTCCTGGGCGGTGGTCCTCTCACCCTGGGGCACAATGGCTCAGATACTATCTTGATAGCTTGCAGTCCTCCCGAGGCACAAAGGTGGAGATGCTTATGGTCTCCTGGAGTCAAAGTGGGTCGTTTTTCCAGTTCCTGAAACAACAGCTTTTTTTTTTTTTTTTTTTTTTTAAAGACTATTATTTTCAGAGAGAGGGGAAAGGAGAGAGGCAAGAGAGGGAGAGAAACATCAATGTATGGTTGCCTTTCACCTGCCTCTAGCTACTGACCTGGCTTGCTACCTGGTTATGTGTGCCCTGGCTGGGAATCAAACCAGCGACCTTTGGGTTCGCAGGCTGGCGCCTTATCCACTGTGCCACCAGCCAGGGCAGGAAACAACAGCTTTTTACACACATTGATTACTAAGCTTATTAACTGTTACCTGGAACTAAAATTTTCCAAGATTTGAATCCCCCATCAGCTTCCCAGAGAAGCATCATCCCTCAACTTTGACTTGATGTTGTCCTTTTGCTATTATTGATGGATAATATAAAGCGTGATCATATTAACCTTTTCTATACCTGCTGGTAGTCCTCCTTCCTCACAGGTAGCTCCACAGCTTCCTTTGCTGGTTTTTCATCCCCTTGGTTTTTGGGGGACCTCAGGTCTCAGTCTTTGATTTTTTTCTTTTCCGTAGACACTCACTCCCTTGGTGACCTCAGCCAGTCTCATGGCTTTATTTATTCTACTTCGGTTCTGGTTGCTGTCACATTTATTTCTCCAGCGCTGACTTCTTTCTCCGAAGCCACGCCTACACACCCAACTTCCTCCTTATAGCTTCATCTGAATATCTGGATAGCCACCTCAGACTCAACCTTGCCCAATAGTTCCTGACTCCCCCAGTCTCCTCCTTTCCAGTGTTCCCTGCCTTCACGGATGGCAAACCCCAAAACAGTATGGTCCTCTTCACTCTCCGTCCTCTTACTCTCCACCTCCAGTCCATTAGCAAATCCTCTTGACTATGCCTTAGAAATATGTCCAGAATCTGCCTCCTCCTCCCCACCCCTCCTTTCTGCTGCTACCATACTCACTCACCTGAATGGCTGCAGTGGCCTCATAATTGGTTCTCCTGCTTCTGCCCTTGCAGTCCATTCTCAACAACGATCCTTTAACAACGTTAAGTCAGGTGGTGGCACTTCTCTGCTCAAACCCTGCATTGGCTTCCTGTTTCCATAAGAGGAAAAGTCTTAACAGTAAACTCCATGGCTTTCTTGATCTGGCCCCTAAGTTGCTCTCCTATCTTCCTGTCCTCACCCCCAACCTCTCCTCCCCATCCTCAAATATGCCTGCATACTTCCCCTTAGGGCCTTGGCATTGGGTGCTTTCTCTGCCTGACGCAATCTTCCCATCTCCAGGTGTAAGCATGCTTAGTACTCATTGAGGTGTCAGAATTTAATCTGCATTCTCCTGCTACTCCTGATCTCCGTTATCTAGCCCCTCCTTTTCTATGGCCCCACAGCATAATAATGTAGTACAATCTACCTATATGTTTAATGTCCATCTACTTCAGTAGACTATGGGCTTCCCCAGTGCAGAGACCTTTATCCGGTTTGTTGGCTGATACCAAGTTCCTGGGGTTGAGCCTGGAAAGACAGAGGCACTTAATAGCTAGGTGTTGTTGAAGGAACTACTTACTTACTGCTGAGGATTCACTGTGCCTTCAGAATCCTCATGTAGGAAGTGTGCATGTTTCAGTTCACTGTTCTGAAAATATTTCCTTGATGAACAGGGACATTTTATTTCTTGCCCAGTTACAAAAGTTGAATAAGTCGTATTTCCATTTCTGTTTTGGCTATCAGGATGCCAAAAACTATTTTAAGCTTAGTTGTGACAGTAACTCTTTGCTTCATATGTAGGTAAACCAATACAACCCTTCCTTACCCTTCTCTCCAGCCTTACTTAATGAAAACTTGTTCTGTCATTATTTTATTTTTATTTTTACAATAACTGTGCTTTATATTGTTAGAATTTTTAAGTGACCTTTGGAACTGAGATATAAGAATTCAAAACCACTCTCCAAAGGGAAGTAGTTTTTTAAAGAGACTTGTTTGCCTTGGCTTATAACTGGTTTTCTTTTGAACTTCAGTCAGGTCAGCACCATTGTTTCAGGCAGTCTGCTACTAGTTTGATCAGTGTTCTGAAACAGTAATTTTGGGTATGCTATTTCTCTATGGGCTTTTATTTGATTCAATTACACTTAGGCAAGTATTAACATACTTGTAAACTATTATTGTCAATCCCAGCCTCTTGCTTTTTTAAACCCAAGGACCCTAATTTTGAACAGGATATCCTTAAAAGAAGTTCTTGCCACTGTTCAATGAAAGGAATTGTTGGCTAAAACCCAAAAGGATTAAATTAATGACAGGGTATCCTGTCTGAACAGAGAAGAATTGATACCCTGGTGCATGTTTTTTAGATGAGGGTCATTTGAGGGGGTATTCAAAGCCATATGCTTAAATGTGTCCCTGGAACTTTAATTTTCACTTGAAGTTTCTGGAGAACTCTTGAATATGAACAGACTTAGCAAGTTCTGTCACATAAATTACAAAAATCTGTAGAATCTCCTATTTCTGAGTTGGCCAAATTTGAGCTAATGACTCTAGTAAGTGTTGGACTTTTATTTAAGCAGGACCTGGAGGAGGAAGCAACACACGGTCTGCTCCCTGCTCAGCCATTCAAACTGGAATTGGGGGATGTCACAGTGACTCCTTAGAAACCGCACAGCTAGTTCACTGACAAATTGAATTTGTCACCTGAAGGATCAGTAATTTTAGTTTGTTATTTAAATATGGTTGCCAAAAGCCCTGTTTTTACAGGTTACTTCAGTTTCCTGTTCAGTCAGCTTTCAATTAAGTTCTTTTTTTTTTTTTTTAATTTTATTTTTGTTGTATTACATCCATCCCCTTTTTGCTCCCCTCTGTCCCCCTCCCCACTCAATTAAGTTCTACGTACCAACCCACACAAGAATAACTCATAAGAATAAGGTGTTAAAAACACAAATTTACTGGGAATTCTGATTTTCTTTTTGATCTTAGTTATTTTACAATTATAAAAATGACCAAGTTAATAAGAAAATGAAAAATCCTGCAGTCTTCAAGGACGAGGACCACCCTGGCCTTATGTCTGAGGCATTTCTCCAACACATGGATTAGTGTCATGAGCAAAAGAGCATTCCACAAAGCAGTCAGTCACTCACACACGTTTGTGTCTTCCCACAATGCCAAGTTTATCAGGGGAGATCTCCCCAATAAGCCAATAGGGTCACACGCAGTTTACCCACAGAGAGGGGGAGCTTACATGATAGAAGCAAGCAAAACAAGCATCCTGTGCAAAGTCCCAGTCCCTGGGGGCATCCACAAGTGGAGAGGCAGGTGTTAGTCTTAAGTCAGGTGTCTACAGTGGCGGCACGTGTCTGCTGGAGTGGAAGTCTGGCAGGGCTCCAAACGTGACTCTTGGTATAGCCAAGACCAATGTACAATGGCTGAGTTCTGAGTTCTTAGAGCCCACAATGGGTGGTGGTCTCAATTATATTGGTGCCTAGATGGAATCCTTATCCGAGTGTCCAGCCTTGTTTTGGGTGTTCTTGGTCTTCCCAAGAGTGTTCCCATGACACCCCACTAGCTCTGTCTTGACATTACACTTGATGTAATTGTCATGTAATTGTCATGGCTGGCAGTGACTCCATATTGGATTGTTAAAGCATTCAGAAAGCCCACTCTGCCCTGTTCTATACAGTTAGCAAGGGGACACCTGGATCCCCAACCCACAGGTGGTGGTAGTATTTGGTGGTCAGTACCAGCAACAATAGACCTAAAAACCACAGGCTGTTCTTAGATGCTATCTGAAATCTGGCTTATATTTATTGTGCTGTGCAAATTAGCCCATCACTGATTCTCAGGTGTGAAAAATCTTAAATACCAACTCTGAAAAATTTTAACAATGTTTTTATGTGTTTGTATACTTTAAAAAATCAAGTTGTTCTACAACATTTGTAAATAAAAACAGTAGTTTCTACCCCATCTCTCTGACTCTTGATTCCTTCCCCTTATAAGTAATTACTTCTAAATCATTTATGTTTCTTCTAATGTTGTTGAATTATTTTTTAAAAATGCTGACATTTGATTTGTTTTGACTTGTGGAAATGCAATATTTTGAGAAAACATGTTTATACTTATCATTTCTTTTTTTCTTTTTAAAGATTTTATTACTTTTAGAGAGAGGCATCAATGTATGGTTGCCTTTCACCTGCCTCCAGCTACAGACCTGGCTGGAGACCTGGCTTGCAATCTGGTTATGTGCCCTGGCTGGGAATCGAACCAGTGACCTTTGGGTTCACAGACTAGCACCTTCTCCACTGTGCCACTATCCAGGGCTTATAATTGTCATTTTTTGATCTAAAAAATTCCAAATTTGGATACTTAGTCTTCTTCATACTGTGAAAGATGAGAATATAACTGTCATAACTTCTTCCACCTCTCTTTTCTCAAATTTTTCTAATGTACAGTGTTTTGTTTGGTTTGGTTAAGGTAGAGTGTTTATGTTATCATGACTGTGAAAGTAATTCAGAGCTGAGGCATGTTAATTTGAATATTTTCTTTCTCATAAGTTTGTTCTTACCCAGAGTTAATAATTCTGTATGTTAGCCCTATGTGCCTTTCCATGATTCACATGAAGCCTAACCCCAAAACTTCATGATATGTTTGATCAGTTTCTAGAGGAATCCCTTTTGAAGTGTCATTACCTGAAAATGTTCTTCATTTCTCTTTCCCATGGTGTCCTCTTTCCTTGTGGTCTCTTACCTTAGAAGAGGGCACTGACCAGCAGCTTCTAAGAGAGGTTATATGGGATATACATTTTTTGAGGTTTGGCATGTTTAAAATGTCCCTCCTTTCCTCCCCCATAGTTTCAGTAAGTATACAGTTTTAGGTTGGAAACCCTTTCCCCACAGGACTTGGAAAAGATTGCTCCCTAACATTTTTCCTTCTTTTCTTTAAAAGCTTTTAGGATCTTTTCTTTGTCCCAAGGATTCTGATTGATCTGTTTTCGTAGATTTTTCTGGGCACCAAGTGGCCTTCCTCATCTAGAAATTTGTAATTTTTAGTTACTGAAAAATTTCTTTAATTATCTTTGATACTTTCTCCCTTTTCTCTTGATTGAATTCCTGTTCTCAACTATTGGTTTTTCTGGAGTAGTCCTCTGATTTTTTTTTTTTTTTTTTTTCCTTTTTCTCTTCTATTTCATAGGTCATGGGCTTTTTATTCCGTCTTCTAGTGAATTTCTTTAGTTTTAGTTACAGTTGTTTTTGCTGAATTAAAAATAATTTTAAATGGATACTACATGGCTCAAGTTGAAAAGACTTTAAAAGGCAAAATAAAAAGCCTCACATTTCCTGCTACAAGCTATCATATTCCTTCATTAGAGGCATCGGTGCTTCTCCTTCCATAAAGATTCTCTGTTCTTGTATAAAAAAGTATGTGTGTGTATTATCTATCATATTCTCCCCCTTTAAAAATCACAGTTCATAACATACTTGACATATTAGGCAACTTGCTTTTTTCATATAACCAGACTTCTTGAGATTCCTCTGTACAGGTACAGTTTTTTCCCTTTATTTTTATAGTTTTGAGCATAGCATAGTATTTCTTTTTACAGATATTTCATATTTTGTTGAATCAGTTTCCTGTTGATTTTACAGTGTGCAGCAAGTAGTGCCAGGGAGAACTTTGTTCACACATCATTTTGCTCACATGTGATAAAAATGTGGAATTACCGGGTGAAAGGCTCTGTAATAGGTATCACCCCAAATGTCTTCCACAGAAGCTGTGCTGATACATACACTCTTACCAGCAAGGCACAAAACTACCTGTTACTCTGCATTCTTGCCAACAGGGGATGTTAGGAAACTGTAATCTTTGCCAGTCCAATAAATGGAGAGTGGTATCTCATGTGGTTTTAGTTTACATTTCTCATAGGAGGTTGAGCATCTTTTCATGAATCTGTAACAGCTTTTCTGTGAATTGTTGGGCCATTAGTTATCAACCTCTATTACTTTATGTAAAAGGAAATTAACCCTTGTTTCTAGCTAATTGTTTATCTTTCAGTTTTGTAAATGCATTAATCAGCTGCTTTTTTAAATCTTCACGTGAGGGTACTTTTTTTTTTTTTTTTTTTTTAAAGATTTTATTATGTTTAGAGAGAGGGGTAGGGAGAGAGGCAGAGAGGGAGAAAGATATCAATGTATGGTTGCCTTTCATCTGCCTCCAGCTACATATCTGGCTGGAGACCTGGCTTGCAACCTGGTTGTGTGCCCTGGCTGGGGATGGAACCAGCCACCTTTGGGTTCGCAGGCCGGCACCTTATCCACTGTGCCACCAGTCAGGGCTGAGGGTACTTGTTTATCATTGATTTTTAGAGAGACAGAAAGGAAGAGAGAAACATTGATGCAAGAGAGAAGCATCAATTGGTTGCTGCCCACATATACCCAAACTGGGTATTGTACGTGTCTGCACAGGAGACCAAACTGGCGACCTAGGTTTATGTCCTGATCGGGAAATCGAACCTGCAGCCTTTTGGTTATGGAATGATGCTCCAACCAACAACCAGTTGAGCCACACCAACCATGGCTATCAGGTGCTTATTTTAAGGCCTTTGAATTTAATGTCATAAAGAGAAGGCCTTCCCCACTCTATGATTAATTTTTAACCGTCCAGGGTTTCTTCTGATACTTCTTTGGTTTCAATTTTTATGTTTAAATTACTAATCCATCTCAAATTAATTTTAGTAAGCAGGGATACCAGTCTTGTTTTTAAGATGGCTACTGGTTCTCTCAACCATTTATTTAATAATTCATTGATCCCTTTTGATTGGAAAGGCCACCTTTATCATATACCAAATCCCACAGGCTTGCGTTTTCATTTCTTGATTTCTCTGTTCTGTTGATCTACCTATCCATGTTTTAAATGTAATACTATTCTAAATAAGGATTTTCTAACATATTTTAGTGTTAGTAAAGATCAGGTTATTTTATTATTAATATTAATCACAATTTCGCAGTGACATTTAAAAAACAGTTATTGAGCCCTGGCTGGTATGGCTCAGTGGGTTGAGCTCCAGCTGTGAACTGGTAGGTCTCAGATTTGATTCCTGGTCAGGGCACATGCTTGGGTTGCAGGGCACATGCTTGGGTTGCGGGCCACATCCCCATTTGGGGATATGCAAGAGGCAACTGATTCATGTTCCTCACATTGATATTTCTCTCCTTCTCACTCTGCCTCTTTTTCCCTCTCTCTAAAAATATAATACTAATAACAAAAGAAAAAGAAAAATGAATGATTCAAAATTTAAAGAAAACCAAACAGCATTTTATGTAATTCAAAAGAAGAATTACATTTTATGTAATTTGAAACACTGACCTAGGTTGGTATAGGTCAGAGTTTTCTAACTCAAGACATACTAGTTATTTTTCCAATGAGGGGGAGACAAGATACCAAAACAGAGTAAGAAGTACTTAATTATTCCCTTTGGGGATCAAGATTGGCTTACAAGTCAGATCCTTTGACCTTGAGGGAGGAAAAAAATGGTTAAATAGGTCAATAAATGCAGAGCAAAACTTAAGTTTGAGGGTTGGATGAAGAGACTTGATTGCTGCGGGGACTGCAAGTCATCTGAGAGGCAACCTTGGTTCATTCCCAGGTGGTGAAAGCAGCATCAGTAGTCAGCTGGAGTGCAGCCGCGTTGGTGATTTTCCCTCTGTGAAAAGCCTTTATGTGTCTCAGATGGAAAAGACTGCAGTGAACCACAGACCATTTCATTCTGAACCAGGACAGCCTTCTGGCATCTCTCCTGAGTGTATTCCTCTGAACTAGGCCATAAAGCGGGAAAAACAGTTGCCACTTTGTGTGTGAGCCAGAATGTTGCCATGTGATAATGTGACCCCAAGAGAGGGAAGAGAACCTGTCTAAATGTCTCCCTGAGCTGTGGTGCCCAGAATGCATGCTCAGGAGTGATTCATTTTGGAAATGGTTTTTCTCCTGAAGCTAATGAATTTAAACCCATACCTGCCAAAGGCCATACCTGCAGGTACCATGAAATTGGAGGTTAAGGCTTTAACATATGAACAGGGGCAGGGTGGGGACTGAAAACATTCGGCCCATAATAAGATGATAAAATAACGATGGGAGACCTGGCTGAGTGGCTCAGTTGGTAGGAATGTCATCTCACATTCCAAAAAGGCTGTGGATTTGTTTCCTGACCAGGGCACATATCTAGGTTGAGGCTTTGATCTCTGGTCAGGGTGTATATGGGAGGCAACCAGTTGATGTTTCTCTTTCATATCGATGTCTTTCCCCCCACCCTTTCTCTGTCTCCAAGGCTCAATAAACATATTCTCGGGTGAGAATTAATGATGACAATAATAATTAAAATAATGGGTGGGCTACTCTGATCCTCTGTGGTCAGTCCATGCCTCAGAAGTCTCTAAGGACACTTAGACTCCACTTAGGCATAGCATGTATTACAGATCAAAAAGTACCTTAAGACAGAGCATTAATCTTTTTTTAGGAGCTCTGGGCCTAAAACTTGTGTTTAAAGTCCCCAGTAGTACCTAGAATAGATCTAAGATCTTTCAGTGATTTATTTTATTTTTTTAAAGATTTTTTAAAGTTTGTTTTTAGAGCGAGGGAAAGGGAGGGAGAAAGAAAGGGAGAGAAACATCCATCAGTTCTGCAACCCAGTCATGTGCCCCAACTGGAAATCGAACCAGCAACACTTCAGTTTGCAGGCCAGCACTCAATCCACTGAGCCACATCCGTGGACTTATTTTAAAAGGTGTTGTGGTCTCATTTATTTTTGTAAGTTAGAGGTTTAAAGAGAGGAGCATCCATTTCAATGTTACCATAAGTATTTTGTTGTTTTCATTTTAACCAATTTTAATGTACAGTTTAGTGGTATTACATACATTTATATTGTTGCACGACTATCACTACCATCCATCTCTAGAAGTTTTCCATTCTCCCAACCAGAAACTCAGCACCCATTAAAAACTGTCCCCATTTCCCCCTCCCTTTACTCCTACTCCACTATTCCATTTTGTCTAATTGTTTTACTTTTATGTTTAGATATCTGATACTCAGAAGCTAAGCCTTGCTTATTTGAAAATCTTCATCATCTCCTTGGCTTGGGCACACAGCTTGCGGGTTAAGCCTGGGACTGACATGCAGTCTTGCTCACTGATTTTGTAACATCTTGGAGAGGGAAAAATCGCCTGAGTTTAGAATAAAGAAATGCACTCCCAGATTTCTGGAGTGGACCAGAGATTTCCTTACCAACAGTGGCATCTCAGTCAACCGTGTTTTTCTTATCTCTTGGCCAGAAAACAAAACCGGAGGTTGTGGTATAATAAGCCTTGTGTACACAGCTGCAGGAGGCAGCGGGGAGGTGGCCGGGTTCTGAGGCCTGGTGGCTGGCCGAAGATAATGAAGATAATGGGGCCTCTGGCACCATGCGGTTGCTGGTCACAACAGTTTTGGAATTGGATTTTGTCCTGCAGTGATGGCGACCCTTTGAAGAGAAAGGCACTTGTGAATATCTGGGTTGCTTTGAACCAGTGCCAGGACGATACTGGGGCTATTGCTAGTCAGAGGCAGAACCGGGTGCGTGAAGCTTTCATGTGTAGAACAGAAGTTGCTGCAAAAAGGAGGTAATCATTCATTTCAACAGTGCAATTCGTCCAACTCCCAGTGCAATTTGGAGGAGTCAAAACTGTGTTTAAAATCTGTTGCTTATCATGGCACCTCCTAAAAAGTTCATCCCAGGTTAAGAGCATGAATTTGGGTTCAGAGCTTAGTTAGGTATGCTAGTTGGTGACTTCGGGCATGTTGTTTAACCTTTGTAAGCCTCAGTTTCCTCCTCTGAGTAATGAACACTGAGGCAAGTTTGTTGCTGGGTCTTTTGTAAGGAACTGACCAAATAATGCATACTATACTGAAAGTGTCTGGCACAGTCCAAGTACTTAGTACAGGATGAGGCATATAAAATGGAAAATTTTATACATAAAACTTTCCTTTTTTTTTTTTTTTCCCCTTCAAAATACTCTTCAGACCTTCTGATTCTGAATTAGTTGACTTACTTGAACCTCAGGTAGGTTTTATTGGATCACAATCAGATGTCTGGGCCATCCTGGCTGAAGGTTAATGCTGACTAGGAAGAAATCAGGGGTAGCGGGGGTTGGTTCTTCCAGCCCAATCAAAACTGGGTGGCATTTCTAGTTCCTGAGAGAGTGAGGGAGGCACATGCCAAGGTCATGTGAGCTTTGGACAGTTCCTACCCATTATGTTGTTTTCCTCTTCAAAAAGTAGGCTGGAACTTGTTTTCAGTAGCTGAGTTCATTATCTAACTGTCTCCAAGCCATACCTCCCCTTTTCCATGTTTATGAAAAGCAAAACAAAATTACTAAGTGCTCACATCATCCTTTTAGAAGGATCTGGAGAATCACTAGCTGACACTCCCAGATTCTGCAGATTTGGGTTAAGATAAGAAGAATAGAAATCACCCAGCACCTTTTACCACTCTGCTTTTTTGTTCATGAGGTCAGCATGGGTTTGCAGCCCGGGGAGCAGGGGAAAGGGGTGGGCACAGGTAAAATCTAGGTCTGTTGTACTACGCACCCCCAAAATGCATCTGCGCTGATAACTGCCTGTCAGGGTTTACTTAGAAAGGGCATTGAGTAATAAAGAGTGGGAGTGTGAAGAATGAGCCTTTAGACCTACCCCACTTGTGGAAATTTAGAAAATGTAATGCAGAAATGTACGTTTTCCCAGCTTGTGAATCCAGAACAATGGTATTGTTGGAAGAACTTTTGAGACTTGGCTTGTTCTTTTTTTTGAAAGCATCATTGTGTTTAGCGTACATGTGCCTTGCTCTTAAAAATTTGTGGTTTCATCACATTGAAGGGAGGGGTAGGGGGAGCTGTGGATTTTACTACCAGCAGAAAGTAATGTAAGATGTAATGTGTTGTTAGCAGGCACTAGATTTTTTTTTTTCTTTTAATGAAGGAGGGAAAATAGAGCTCTTAAGCAAAAAAATGCTGACTGTGTTGGCAGACACATGTTTTATAAACTTACTAGCAGAGAATGATTTAATTCTTCACCGCTTGGTTTTATCTTCATCATTGCTAAGGTCATTTTCCCCTCCTCTTAGTTATGCAGCAGCCTCCTGGCTGACATTTAACTTCTGACTGTTAATCCTGGGGAATGAACCACTATAATTTATGGTCAGGGGTACAGATGTAAAGAGACAGAAAAGATATTCAAATCCTTTTGGTCCCTATTTTTTTCAGCCAGTGATGTCTTCTCCCAGAAACTTCGTGAAAGTACAGAAACTAAAAAGTGTCACAACAAAATTTCAAGGAAAAAAAAACTCTTTCTTTTTAAGTAGGAAATTCTATGAATTTCTGTAAAACTTAGTTGTGCCTTGCCTGTGCAGGAACAATCATGGTCTTTTAATTTTTGACGTGTATTCTAATTCCATGGATGGAGATGGGCGGAGGCGAGGGAGAGCTGAGGTAGGGCGCCAGACTGGAGAATTGATGTCTTTCCTTGAGGTCCCCCCGTGGCCCCCTCCTGCTGGCTTCTCCACCGTGGGACCCAGCGCATCACTTCCTGTCCAAGTTGGCACTGACAGTGGCGCAGTATCTGCCCAATGTTCTCCAGATGCACCTGGCAAGTTTCCAGCAACAGAGTCACCCAGAGAAACAACTCACCCGCCTTTTCTTCTTTTTCTGAACCCTTAGGCAGCCTCCCAGGCCTCAGTCCATCGGTCCCTTGCATTTCAGAGTAGCCCCATTGAATCCCCAGTCCTTGCCTTAGATTCATATAGCAGTGGCTTTCAGAACATGCCACTGTTTCCTTCTTTTTGCTTAGGGCCTGAGTCTTCTCCAGGGAACACTCCCGAAGTGCTTAGCTGTGGGAGAAAGGAAGGATATATTCCTCTCCAGTCATTTTCCCAGTCTGACTAGGTCAGAAAAAGAGCTCACATTTGTGAGTGCCCACTGCCTCTGAGGCTCTGCAAGGCTTTCCACGCACGACCCAATTAATCTCCGTAACAATCCCATGAGATGGTGGTAGGATCACTCCCAAGGGGGATTCAGAGAGATGGCCTGCCCTGGGTCACACGCCAAGGTGACGTGGCATTCCAGAGGCAACAGCTTTATTCACTGTAAAATGAGGTGTACTCTACAGTACAGCTTGAGGGCAGAGTTGGCCCCTGAGTTGTCAGGGCTCTTGCCCCACCTCGGAGCTTCACGTTCTTGGTGCACAGTGGTGTGGTGGAATGGATGTGCTGGTGGCAACTTCTGTTCTTGGCAGTTTAGGTGTCCTCCAAGATAATACATGTTTTCTTGACCCTGCTCTTCTTCTTTCTGAGGCCTCCTTGGCAGTCCTCAGTGTCCATGTGTCTATTAACTATGAACAGTTCTCTTCAAGGCATTCTGGACTTTTTCATCATCTTTCTCAAGTCTTTCAGTCTCTGTCCACTGCCCAGTCCAGGGCCATTTCCACAATTCTTGGTATCTGTTACAGGTGCACCCCACTTCCAGGTACCAAAATCTGTGTTTTTTTTAATCCCTTCTGCAATAGTGCCAATGCAGGTAATGCTTGAAATAACCCCTGTGTATTATCTTTCAGTTTGTAGGTCAGGTTAACATGGGACTCCCTGGAATCAAATCCAGGGGTGGTAGGAGCTGGTTCTAGGAAACAACCCCTTTCCTCCCTGCTCCCAGCTTCTAGAAGCCACCTGTATCCATTCCAAGGCTCTTGGCTCTATTCCTCCATCTTCAAAGCTACCAACGACAAGTTGAGTCCTTTATGCTTCGGATTTCTCCTACTACTACTTCTGCCATCTGTCCCCCTCTGACCACAGCCAGAAAAGGCTCTCTGCTTATAAGGACTTGAATACATGTAACCCCTGTATAATACAGTTGTCAGGTTCCTTTAGAATACCGTGTTATGCAAATCCATGTTATTTAATGAAACAACGAATTAGTACAAAAAAAGAAGTTAGGTTCCAAAAATTAAAACAACATACTATATATTTTTATAATTAAGAGAAATATCTTTATTAAAGCAATTTTCAATGAAAGTATAACATATTAATATGTATTAAATAACATTTTCTTCATCATATGCACTAATTACCATTAACCAAGGGTGTTTTCTTTTTGACAAGGTATCTTCATCCTCTGAACTTTCTTCAGCATTATCTTGACTTTTGTCCTGTACTTTTTGCTAAAGATCTATATTTTAGATTGCTTGGTTTTAGATGAGAGATCTCTCTAAATTTTGTTAACTTCAAATAAGATCTTTTGCTCTTAAAAACTATTATCATGTTCCATGTTGTTTGGGAACTTCTCTAATTTCTAATGAGGTATGCTTTGCTCTTAAACTTAGCCCTGGCTGATGGCACAGTGGATAAGGCACTGGCCTGTGAACCCAAAGGTCACTGGTTTGATTCCCCAGCCAAGGCACATAACCAGGTTGCAAGCCAGGTCTCCAGCCAGGTCTGTAGCTGGAGGCAGGTGAAAGGCAACCTTACATTGATGTTTCTCTTCCTCTCTGCCTCTCTCCCTTTCCCTTTTTCCGAAGATAATGAATAGAATCTTAAAAAAAAAAAAAAAGAAAAAAAACTCTTACTATGCTCCATGTTGTTCAGGGATTTCTTTACCCGTGTTAGAGTGAAACCATGTTCTATGATGCTGTGTTGTACGAGGGTTTCCCCTAATTCTCAAACCTTGTTGGAGCAAAATCGTGTTATAGAAGTATCGTGTTATATGGGGGTTACCTATAACTACATTGAACCCATCTTGATAACCCAGGTAAATCTGCTTATCTCAAAGATCCTTAACCTTAATCTCATCTTCAAAGGTTTTTGTTTTCTTTTACATGCCCACCCCTTTCACCGCCATGTAATGCAACGTACTTCTAGGGTTGGAAAGTAGGACTTTGGCACCTTGAGGGGTGGTGGTGTATCTGTCTATCTGCCAGCCTACACATGTTATTCTGCCTACCACATAAGGTATAAATACATAGCAAAATTAATTTCTGGTCTTAATTTGCAACCAGCATTCCTCCAGGCCAAGTATGTGGTTTCTAGTATGACAAGTGCTTTATTCAAGGCTGATCTGTTCCATCTGGCTGGCATCACATCCCTTGGAGGACAGGTGTGAATGAGCAAGAGCTATGGGAAGGCTGGAAGCTCCCTTTTTCCCTGTTTTAGTGAGAACAGGCCAAGTGGGCCACGTGGGCTATAATTCTCCTCCTTACTGTGAAATTAAGCAATAAAACTGAAACAGCAATGAAAACCTTTCATAATGGATATACTAGCACTGGGATGTAAAACTGATCCACTTCCCAAAAGGCTCTCCTTTGAACACAGAGCTAAGCTGCATTGTAGTTTGAACTTCTTCTCATGGGAAAATTGGACCCCTTGGTGGCATTTGTTGTGTTACTGAGTAGGGTCCCTTTGGGGAGGATGGGAAGCCCCTTCTGCTCACCACCTGGAATTTGATGCGGGTTCCACTACAACAGCTGGTTGGCCTGCAGGGCCCTTACAAGTGAAATCTTGTCTCAGGAAATAATTTGCTAGAAGATCAAAGGAGGGATGGGGTAAATTAATTTTTCAATAAACCACAGGTCTGGGAGAATGTAAACCATGTCTCTTAAGCATTGTCCCTGATGAACGAGTAATCTGGGGGCCTGTTTTTCCCTCAGATTTTAATTCTGTATTTGATTGCTTCACATCTTAATATGTTGAGAAAGAACTCTGAAAACGTGTGCCTAGGATAAAGCCCTGAAATAACCAGTTAATTCCATACATCAGCACCTATCTCATTTAGAGTAATGGCTCTCTAGGGGCTCTGTGGAGGGGGAGGGAGATTTTTGCCCGCTGCAGACATGTGGCGAGTCTGAGACATTTTTGGTTGTCATGGTAGGGGAGGGGTGCTACTGGTCTCTGGTGGTGTGAGGCCAGGGATTCTGTTAAACACCCCTGCGACAAAGTTATCCAGCCCAACAGGTCAACAGTACTGAGGCTGAGAAGCCTTTAGAGGGACAGTTTTCCATTTCTCACTAACTTAGACGTGCCTTTCACATTGCATGTGGATTTAATTTCTCTGAGATCTGTTTCTTGTTTATCTCACTCATCACAGCATCTTGCCCGTCTTTGTTTCAAACATATATTCATTGGGTTGATCCTCCCCACACACCTTGGTTCAAGTACTCACCCTTTTATTCTTTTTTTAAAATTAATTTGTATTTTTTATTTTTTATCTCTGAGCCCAGCTGTTAGGGTAGCATTGACAAGCAGACTGTGGGTGAATCAGCCTGGTATGAAGACTTTGTATTTTTGTCAGTCTTTACCTTATCTGCAAAATGGATCTCATACAGCACCTAATTTAGGATGATGACATTTAAGGGAGGTGGCGTCGCAAAGTGTTTGGCATGTAGTAAAGGCTCCGTAAATTCCTTCTTTGCCCAGGAAACGGATTAGGAGATCATAGGCGAAGTCCAAGGGGTCTAGTTAACATCTCACCCAAACTACTTACTAGTATTCCAGTGTTTGTATCTGCTTTGAAAACATTGATGTTTGAAAACCTCCTCCCCTTGGACTCGCTGCTGCTTGTCCTTTTGCGGAAGGCGAGTCAGCTCCTGTCTCAGTGACTGGAGTGGCCCTGCCCCCAGACCACTGTTCCACATCACGCTGTCAGCACCACCAGAAAACTAGCAGGAGAGACAGCTTACAAGGTTTTCACTTGAAAGGACATGATAAATCCAACTGATTAAAAAAGTAGTTGATTGTGGGAAAATTGAACATTCCTCTGATTAATTTCAGTGCCTGTCACGCTGTCCGTCACCACCTTCAAAATTCAAGTCCAAATCCTTCCCTAGAAGGAGACTCCAGATTCTGTACTTCATCTTGATAATTTCTGAATTTACATCTCCTAAGTACTGGCTTTCTCAGGCTGCCTTTACAATCATGCATTTGTAGACATTGTGCTTAGTACATAAATATAACATTTCATGTTACGTTATTTCCTCGCCTCGATAACTTTCTTGAAAACTAATTCCATTTCAGATATGTTTTGATACCCCTATTGAAACTAGTGCGCGGGGACCAGGTTCTATAGCCGTGGTACTTATATTTGCTATTGATGATAAGCTCTGACACATTTGAGATAAGCAATTGATTAGAGGATCAGATAACCCGCTACAGAGAATTAAGTAAGTTTGAAGCTGATGGGTGGAAAGGAGATAGCATGCATGTTTAGTTGAGCAGTCGGAAAAATCAGTAAGTGCTTTGAAGGGGAAGTGCAGGCTATGATGGGCACATAATACTGGGAACATTAGTGGGAGGTGAGGGTCAGAGATGTTGAAGCCGAAACCTTTGGGGTGAGATGGAGTTAGTCAGGTGAACTGGCAGATTTGGGGAAGAGGCTGAGAGGCGAGAGCATCCTGTTTAGAACCAAAGAGAGTTTAGTGTATGACTTCAAATTGGACAATGGAGTTGGGTATGGGGGTGTATGTATGAGGGGTAATATCATAAAGGGCCTGGTGAACTATGTTAATAAATTTTATTTTTTATTAATTTTTAGAGAAACAGCGATTTGTTGTTGCACTTATTCATTGATTGATTCTTGTGCCCTGACTGGGGATTGAACCCATAATGCTGGTATGTTGGCATGATACTCTAACCAACTGAGCTTCCTGGCCAGAGCCTTGTTGGTAAATTTCAGACTTTATCTCACAGGTGGAATGAAATCATTGGAGAGTTTTTAGTGATGAGTGATGTAATAGAAGTGCAGTTTGGAAAGTTCCCTCCAGCTTGGGGGTATGTAAGGAGAGGACCGAGGTACCTATGGTGATACCAGGGTGAAAGAAGTCATAGCCTGGGCTGGAGCAGGGGCCAAGGTGCTAGAGGAAGGGAGACAGAGTGGAAGGTTAGGGTGGGATCTCTGCGAGCTGACCGACTGGGGAGAGGGAAGCGTGGAGTGCAGGGCCCAGGTTTGTGGGAGGCCCAGCTGCTGCTCGGTGAGAGGAAGCCCCAGAGGTTCTGGGGAGAGGATTACGAGCTTAGGTTTGGACAGACTGAATTCTAGTCTGCGGGATGTCAAAAGGGAAATGTGTATTTAAAGCTTAGAAAAGAGAGAAGGAGCACATCAAATTGGGCTTTCTGAGTCTCTCCCACCTTGATGATCAGTGCAGCTGTGAGGTAATGAGACCACCAAGTTGGGGGTGGTGTGTAGAGTGGGAAAAGCGGCCTCAGGGCACAATCCCGAGGAGCAGCCAGCAGAGGGGCCTGGGGAGGGCCAGCCAGAGAGGCCGGAAGAAACCTACGAGTATGTGTTTCAAAGAGAGAACGATTACCAGTGTCTAGTCCTGTGAAGCCATGAGAGTTGCCATATCTGGGGATTTGGCCAGAACAGTTCCAGGGGTTCGATGGCTGCTGGGCCCAGAGCAAAGAGAGGAGTGGGGTGGGAGGGATGTGAGCAAGGTTCTGCTGCTGGCTTGTGTGGCCCTTTGAGGGCTTTGGAAGGTGTGCTTCTTCTGGGTGGGCGCAGCCCCTGGGTAAATGACTTGGTGGGTGGACCATGGGTGAGACCTCAGCTCTCACACGCCACCTTAGCTGGTGCTTTTGTTTAGTGTGCAAACTGTACCCCCCATGCATGGTGGCTTAGGATGCTCAATTTGGGACAATTTTGCTCCCCCTCCTCCAGAGGGGGCATTTGGCTCTGGAAATATTTTGGTGGTTACAGCTGAATCAGAGGGCCTGAATGTTTCTATCATCTAGTAGGCAGAGGCCAGAGATGCCACTGAATACCCTACAATGCACAGGATGTCCCATATCAAAGAACTGTTCAGCCCAGTGTCATTCGTGCAAAGGTTGGGCAACCTTAGGTAGGTGAACCTTTCAAAATCTTGGTCTGTGAAGAGGAGGGTACAGGAGGGGGGTAGCTAAAATTGAGCCTGGGAACAGCATTCTTAGATAATTTGCTGTAGTTTCATTTGTGCCAGTTTTCATACTGCCTCCTCACCTCTCTACCTCGTAATTCTTATTCATCAGGTTGCAGTTCTTCAATTGTTTATTCTTCAGTAGCTGGTTTTACTATCTGCCCCCCTCAATAAATGCTGCAATGCAAGGTAGCTTTGTGTCCTAAAATTCTCTTATTTGGCTCTTGGGCTCTTAGGATAGCATCTGCACTTTCATACCACTGGTCAGGAAATTCTGTTGGCAACCAAGAGAGGGGCAAAGTTTGGCTAATCTAAAGCAGCCCGTAATTCGGTGTCAGGTTGATGAGGCTTTAAAGCATGGTCGGGCAGCCCCTGGACTGTCAGGCTGGGAAAAAAGGCAGGAAGCATTCCTTGTCTTTGGAAGCAAGCTGTGCTTCTGGCTTTGGGAAAAAAAGAATACAAATGGTTCTCACCAGATAGGGTTGCAGCAGATCTCCCAGCATTTTGGGAACAAGTCAAGTGATTATCTCAACAATGTCAAAACTGTGTTCCCAGATCAGTGGTTGCCTAAAACATTTGGGGCTGGCTAATGAGGAGGAGAATTAATTAGCAGTGTCTTCACTGGGTGTCCTTTTTCAGCCTTCTCAAATTTCAGCATGAGAGCCCCTCAGACATGCTGGCTGCTCTTTTGGTAATCTGTGTTTTAAACGGTACAAAAGGTTGGGGGCTAAATTTGGTGAGCCCTCTAATATGAGGTGGACAGTGTCCCGGGTCCAAAGAACAGGAAAATTTACTGTAACATATTGTCAGTGGGGAAGCACTTGAATTCACAGAACAGCCTTGGACAGTTCTGGGTAAGTTTGAAGGGCAAAGTTGCATTTCCAGTTTTCAGAAATATTATACCCTGCAACAGTAGGTAAATCTGAACTCCTCGGACGAATGAAAACAAGCTGAATAGTAAGTTTTGGCAAAGAGTGTGTTCAAGACAGTGAGAATGTGTGGGCTAAGAATGGGAAATGTCTGAATATTGAAGTGATGGTAACAAAGAAGGATTTAAAGGAACTGCTGGTCACGTTGAATGTAAGATATATCTTGGTTGCAGGCGTGTTCTTTCTGAATAAATTACATAGTCCTAGTACGCTGAAAAGGTAGGGCTGATTGTCCTTGCCAAGTGGCTCAGTTGGTTGGAATGTTGTCCTATACACCGAAAGGTTGGGGCTTGGATTCCTAATCAAGGCACATACCCAGGCTACTCATTTGATTCCTGGAGGGGGCGTCTACAGGAGGCAATCAATCAATGTGTCTCTGTCTGTCTGTCTCTCGCTCGCTCTTTCTCTTCCTCCCTCCCTCTCCCTCTCTCTCTCTCCCTTCCTCCCTTCCTCCTTCTGTGAAATCAACAAACATATATCTTTAGGTGAGGATTAAGAAAGAAAAAAAAGGATAGGGCTGATGACAAGAATTCTCCTCCTGTATGGTAAGTACCATTATACAAGTGGTACAAGAGTATTTCTTGTATATCTGGGTGCATGCAGCATAACTATAGCCCCACAAAATAGTAAAACACAGTGTAGCTTTTACATTTCTGTAGTGGACTAGCTTATTGTATGAAAGGGAAAATTGTGGTGGGCAAGAAACAGGAACTTTTGGACTTAAAGAATGTTGATGTGAAATGTTATTTTCAATTATGGCAAAGTCTTTGATCACAAAGTTAAGAAAGAGCTTGAGACCATCTCACATTTTCAGATTTTTCCCTAATCTGGACTGGGGGAAATACCGACCACATCCTGTTTTTAAAGTGCTCCATACTATGAAACTCATAATCTTTCTTTAAAACTATAATAGCATATGGTTATCTATAGTTAAGAAAACTGTTTGTCTTTTGGTTTAGCCAAAACTTTTATTATGTGTACTAAAAATTCTTTGCCATAGTTCCTTGAGGAAAGAATATGCATATTTTAATGGATAAATAAGTAAGGTAATTCTTGTACCTTCATAAAATTAATAGTCATTTTAAACCATATTGCAAGTACCCAGTAAAAACGAATATTTAGGCAACCCCAAAAAAGATATGTAGGAAAGAATCTAAACTCCTTTCTTGGTGTCATTTTAGTTTTTAACTGAGGAGGGCTTTATAAAGGCTTGTCATTGACCTATAGAGAACTCCTGATTTTGTGATGCTACAGATGAACTTGGTACTTCCTCAGCAGCATATACAGATGCTCCTGCTTGCTTCCTAGGACTCTGTTAACAGCAAATAGCAGAGCTGTTTGCTAAGACTCTTTAAAAGGGGAAAGCAAATAAATTTATATTTATTTGAACAGATAGTCACATGTAGGTGAAAAAATACAATGTATATAGTATGAAGAAATTTTTACAAACCAACATTTCCCCAGCCAACTCACCATGTATTTATTTATATGTCTACATTTGCATAGAAAAAATATATAAAATGTTAAGAATGGTGAAATTTCTTTTGGAATTGGAGTAATTTAATTTAAAATTTTCTGATCAGGCCCTGGCTGGTGTAGCTCAGTGGATAAGGTGCCGGCCTGCGAACCCAAAGGTCGCAGGTTCGATTCCCCAGCCAGGGCACATAACAAGGTTGCAAACCAGGTCTCCAGCCAGGTCTGTAGCTGGAGGCAGGTGAAAGACAATCATACATTGATGCTTCTCTCCCTTTCTTCCTTCTTCCCTGTCCTTCTCTCTGAAAATAGTGAATAAAATCTTTTTTAAAAGATTATTTAAAAAAAATTTTTTTAAATTTTCTGATCAGGATTTTAAAACATTTTATAATGGTCATGTAATATTTATGTGATAAAAAATAAAACAGAAGGGAAAAGTAAATCTAAACATATAAATGGCAGGAATTTTATAGTCTGGTTATAGACTATACATTGCATAAAATTATAGATGAGATTGTATAAAATTAATATTTTTGTTTTTATTCCATCAGGAATTGCAAGGAAGTTTTTTTTTTTTTTTTTCCAGTTATTCCATAGGAAATTAGAAGGGAAAAATTCACATATGCAAATTTTCACTTTTTTTTCTCTCCACTTTTATTTCTTCCTCTCTCTTATTTGATAGTTCTTCTCCCAGACTCTTGTTCCAAAGCCTTCTAGAGGGAGTGGAGAATGTCCCATCAAAGCCCTTCTGTAAGATCTGTTCCCTAACTTCTCCTGTAGTAGGTGTGACTGCAGGCCACTTGCCTCCCTGACACCCCACTCGGCCCTACGGGAAAAGGGTGCTTCACTTAGTAAATAGTGGTTCTGCCTCTTTCTGTGGTTGCCTTAGTTTATTTTAAGGTTCTTCAGTTTATCAGTGAAGAGGATTGCTGAGGAGTTGTTCATAGCAGAATCAAACTAAATTGACAGAGGACAGCTCCATGATGTTTTCAAGACAAGCTCTGTTTTTGTTCCTTCAGATAAAAGACAAGGCAGTCCTTAGAAAGGACTGTTTTTCCTTCCTTTTCCTATCCCAGCCCAGACAGCTGTCTCAGCACATAGCTTGATATGGGGAACAGCCTGGCTTCCTTCACAAAGCCCCTTGCTCCGTTGTGGGGGTGTGAGAAAGAAGCCACCCCACTCTTCTGCCCCAGCCACCTGGCTCCTTTGTTTCTTTTGCCTCCTCTTGTTCTCTGGGGTCCAAGCGGCAGTGACTCCATGACTCCATGTCATAGGAACTCGGAAGCTGGTGACTAAATCCCCAAGCAGGTGGCTGCCCATTGTCCTGAAGAAGCAAGCCGGGATTTCTTTCATCTTCTGATAGCTCTGAGGACAACAGGATCCTTAATTGGAGCTGGGGGACTGCACGCACACACATGCACGCAGTCCTGGGGTCAGAAAGTGCCCTGGGGAAGACCTTCTTGCTGGGTTTCGGTCTTTCCCCACACACACTCTTGAGGCGTTTTGGAGCAAGGCTTTGCTTTCTGATGTGAGCATGCCTGAATGTCAGCAGTCTCGGTAACACCGGCTTGAATTGCAGATACTCAGAATAACACGTTCCTACTTGGCCGGGGAAGAAAGCATTGCAGGTGGGATAAATAAGCAGACTTAATCTGTAGTAGATTGCCCTCAAGGTTGTAATTTTTAATATCTTTTTAGATATTGGTAATTCTAAAGAGAAGCTCCAATCTTTAACTGGGTTTTATGGTAGCCATTAGGGTGTTTATTACCCCCCGCCGCCCCCCAAAAACTGCACTGATTATTTAATAGCATGGTACTAGCCACCTGTTCCTCCCACGTCTATACATAAGGCTGACTACAGATCTTCATTTTTTCAGGCTGAGCGGCAAGAACAGACAGGTCATCTTCTCAAAATACCATTATCAGAAAGTAACCTGGAGTCCTTTAGCAGATTAAATTTTCTCCAAAGTGGCTGTAAGCCTGGGAAGGTATACAGGCTACAGGCGACCTGCGCTTGGTCTCCCAGGTTGTGAGACCAGGGCTCATTATAAGAGAAAGGCCCAGCAGTCAACCATTCTGCTTTATCCAATTTCTTTTTCCATTCTTTCCCTGACCTGCTGTCTTTTGCTCCCCGCCCCCTGTTTTTTTAAACTCTTCTGCCCCCTTTTCCAGACTCCAGGGTAATTTTGTCATGTGTTTAAAGGTTTCTCTAAGAGGATGCAGCTCCAGGAGTCTTGTTTAAATCCAGCCCCTTTCATTTTGTCTCACATCTTGAGAGAAGGGGAGTGGGTAGGAAAGCTGGAGAAGAGAAGAGAAGAGGGGCAGAGGAGAAAGAAAAACTGGCAATGGAAGGACATAGATGAGGAACGTGGCATGAAGGGGAATGGCTGTTCACAGTTCGTACTCTGTAACCAAGATTGTGATGAGAAAACCATGAAAGTGTCTCCTTCTCCCAGGGCCCAGGGCTTTCCCCAAGTTATTATAAAGGTGGGACAATAAGGCAAATTGAGGTGGGGGAAGGAAAACACACAGTTGCTTATTTACCTCTTTTATCCATATTGCCTATACCTGGGAGCAATACTCTTTACCCACAATGTTATTGAATGCCAGATTCAGTACAGTAGGTTATTTGATTTTATAAGCGCAAAACCCGAATTTTGAATCTGAAGTTAATTGTCTGTTTGGGCTCAGAAGGTCCAAAGTTGTTTTTCAACTTTTACCAGATTTTGTCTTTGGAAACCAGAAAAAACATGTTGAAAGGATTTACTTTCTCATCTGACAATATTGCATGTCTGAAAACCTAATTGATCCAAGAGTGTATTTACTTGAAGGACAAATACAATTGACTGGAAGAAGGTTGGTGAGTAGATGCTTTGAGTGAAAGAACAGTGATGGAACATCATGTGCCAAGGCCCTGAGGCAGAAAGGGGGCTTTATAGCCTGTTGAGGAACAGATTAGGACCCTGCAACTGCTTAGAAGAGCTGAAGCAGAAAAATCATATAGGAAGCTCTGGGACTTGTCCAAGGTCTGTTAGCTGGTGAATGGCCAAGCCAGGACTCAAACCTGGATCATCTCTTCAGTGTTTGTTAAACAATATGATGTTAAACAATAATGATGTTCATGCTAATCCAGAACATTATGTAAAAGATTCTTAACTGACAGGTTTCTTTTGATATGGCTTATCAATATTTTAATTATAATAGAAAGTGTGTTAAATTATTAGCTGTAAAAAGCAAGGGAAGCACTCATTTGAATGAACCAGTAGAAATTTGATATTTTGCCTGCCTTATTCTTCAGCCTTGCCAAAATGTAATTTCTTTAATTCATCCAATCACATTCTTGACTGCTCTGCGCAAGCCTGTACTGGGCCATGGTTTTTCTCCACAGAACAGCTTAGGGATCTTTGAAGTAAATATTTTGAAATGTTTTCTCTTGATCAGGGTGCTTGCGGTAAGATATTGTGTACGCTACATTTTTTGCATTGTGGAATGACCTGTTTTTCAGTCATGGGATCCCTTGTTAGGAATGAATGTGGCTGTAATTTTGACACCTTTAAAAATCATTTATCAGGTACTTTTCTATAGAAACTGATTTAGATGGTTATAATCTTGCTTTCTAGAGACTTTAGTATGTTCAGAAGTATTTAAAATTGAATATTTTTGTTAGCTAATACTGCAATTACTGTTGTGGATCAAGGTTTGCTTTGTCCTAGGCAGTGTGCTTTACAAAAATATTTATTTTTAGATTACAGTTGACATATAATATTATATTGGTTTCCGGTGTACAACATAGCAATTAGACATTTATATCCCTTATGAAATAATCACCTCAGTAACTCTGAAATCATACATAGTTATTACAATATTATTGACTGTATTCCCTATGCTGTACTTTGCATTGCTGTGCCTATTTTTATAACTACCAATTTGTGCTTTTTAATCCCTTCACCTTTTTCATCCATCTCTCAAACCTTTTCCCATTTGACAACTAGAAGTTTGTTTTCTGTATCTATGAATTTGTTTCTTTATTTTTATTTTTTTTTTAAGATTTTATTTATTATTTTTTCAGAGAGGGGAAGGGAGAAAGACAGAGAGGGAAAGAGACATCAATGTATGGGTGTCTTTCATCTGCCTCCAGCTACAGAGCTGGCCGGAGACCTGGCTTGCAACCTGGTTATGTGCCCTGGCTGGGAATCGAACCTGCAACCTTTGGGTTTGCAGGCCAGCGCTTTATCCACTGTGCCACCAGCCAGGGCTGTTTCTTTATTTTTAGATTTAATAAATAAGTGAAATTATATGGTGTTTGTCTTTGTCTGACTTAAGTTGCTTAGCACAATACCCTCTCAACCTGTCCATGTTGTGACAAATGATAAGGTTTTATTTTTTATGGCTAATATTCCATTGTCTATATGTACCAACACCTTTTAATTCACTCATCTGTTAATGGACATTTAGGTTGTTTTCCTATCTTGACTATAGTACATGCGGCTGCAGTGAACATAGGGATATAAATATCTTTTTGAATTAGTGCTTTGGATTTTTTCAGATAAATATCCAGAAGTGGAATTACTGGGACATACAATATATTTTAAACAATTTTGATTTTCATAACTTCCCTCTGCTGAAGGTTGTACTGTAGTCCTTGTTTGTTTTAGCTTTTGTCACCTTTGCTTTTGGTGTCATCCAAAAAATCGTCACCGAGATTGATGTCAGGGAGTTTACTGCCTTTGTTTTCTTCTAGTAATTGATTGTACTATAATTTTCACTTTACATTTGGGAAAACTGAGGCTTCAAGTGGAGAAGTGAGTTTTTTCCAACGTGGGAAGTGACAGAACTGAGACTTGAACTTGGGTCCTCTCAGGGTCCCTACTCTTTAGCCCCATCCAGTTTTGCTTTCAGAGTCGACTTTCTTTTTTTCTTTTTCTTTCTTTTTTAAAGATTTTTATTTATTATTTTTAGAGGGGGGAAGGAGAGAGGGAGAGAGAGATCAATGTATGGTTGCCTTTCACCTGCCTCCAGCTATGGAGCTGGCTGGAGACCTGGCTTGCAACCTGGTTATGTGCCCTGGCTGGGAATCGAACCAGCAACCTTTGGGTTTGCAGGCTGGTTGCCTTATTCACTGTGCCACCAGTCAGGGCTAACTTTCTTTTGGGCAGTTGTTGGTAGTTATCTCAAATGCTGAGAAATGGTGTAACAGGAGATTAAATAGATTTGACCATTGTAATGAAATATTTTCTTATAAACTGTTGTAAGGATTTTGTTCTAGAGACCATATATGAGAAAAATAGAAGCTAATTGCCAACTTTCACATTAGTCACTCTCTAAGCCCGAACTTTTGGTAAGTTCAAATTTTCCCTCTGTTTGAATTTACTTTTGTGGGACTATCGCGATATTAGTGAACTATTCTTAATGGGTTTAATGTAAATTAAATCCAGCCAGCTGTGGTTCTCAAACTGTCATGTTCATGGAAACTCGAGGCCTAGAATAAAACAATTGCTGGGCTCTACCCCCAGACTTTGTAATTCAAGAGGTCTGGAAATGGTCTGAGAATTTACATTTCTGACAAGTTCCAGGTGCCGCTGCTGTTCTAGGGACCACACTTTGAGAATCACTAATATGGGGACAGAATAAGCCCTAATGGAATTAGATGGGCCAGTAGCTAGTCCCTGAGCAAACCCTGTCCCAGTCTTAAACCACCCCTACAACCCAAAGCAGAAAGGTATCCTGATGTCCACCAGGGTCAAGGGTGGGACAGAGACTCCATGGAGTCATTTTCACTTTGGAAAAACAGAGCGGTCACCCGCCTCACTGCCCTCCCACCATGCACATGATGGCACATGACTTGGATATATCAGATGTGTACATTGTTAACCCTCCAGTGACTAAATTCTTCCACTTTGCTAGGTGCAGGACAGTTGTCCACACTGCTTAATTAAATGAATCAAGCTAGTAAACATAAATCAGGATTCAGAAACCAGTTCGTTAGAATATTAATTCTAATGAGCATGTTATGAAAATTGTCCTTCCTCTGGGATGTGTGAGTGCCGGAAGCTTCAGTGGGTTTCGCCTTCTGTCCTTGCTGTGACTGTTAGCTGTCATAATAGGAAAGTTTAAGATTCCTCTTTGGTTGGAAATTAAATCTTAAGCCTTAAGAAATTCTTTCAGATTTGATGTGCCCAAACTTGTACTGGAATATGAAATATTTGACCTAACAAGATCTGTAGGTTCCCAGTGTGTAAATGATTTTGAAAATACGTTTCTTAAAATAAGATTAGGAAAAAATTCCTTTGAAATGCTCAAATTACCCTTTAGTGGTGATAAAGGTGCTGACAAACCTTTCTATTAAAAAAAAAAAACAAAAACAAAAAAAAAACCCAAAACAATTTTTAACCTTCATTATGTTACAACATTAACTTTTTTGTAAATAAACATCACTGGCCATATTTAAAGTAATCATTAAACTTTTGCAGAGCTGTACTTACAGCTGCTTTTTTAATCATACTATAATTAAAATTTTACTGCAGAGTTGATGGGGGTTAAGTTGCAATATTTTATTTCTTGCAGATCTGTTTTGGTTTAGTTTGGGGATGAAGAAATGAAAACTTGTAATGAAGCCCTTATTAAATCTTATTGTAAGGGGAAAGAGAAATTTTGCCTTTTCATTTTTTCTTGGAATCCTGTGACAGATGAGGAACCTAGGGCTGAGAGAGAAGTGACTTGCAAGCCTCTACAGTGAGTTAGGGAACTTGAACCCATGGCTCCTAGTCCCCAGGCCCTACCTCTCAGCCCTTCCTTCTCTTGAGAAAGGGAAATTTTGGAGACACTTGTAATAATGAACCTCAAAAATTTTTGAGACATGTTAGTGTTTGTTATTGAGCTTCTGTTGTTGAATTGTTTTCCGTTTTCATGAATGAACATGAATTGCTTCTGTAAAAACTTCCCTAGTTTGTGTGTACGTGTGTATGCTACAGAGAGTTCAGTGTGTGTTTAGTGATTCCCAATGGAGCACTTGGAACCCTGGTGTCTTAACTGTGCTCTCCACTGAGTGAGTGTGGATTGAGTCTTCGGTTCTGAAGTTGTCCGGGCCAGTCATAGAGTCCCAGTGTTTCTGGTTACTAGGTGTGGCCCTAACCATGTCATTGAGCTATGAAATCTCAGTTTCCACATCTGTAAAATAGGCCTTAAAAACAGGTAGTGTCATGTGGTTGTAGAGTGTCAGGCTTAGTAAGTAACCTGAACGTTAGTAATCATTCTGATAAATTGCAAGGTCATATTAAATTTTTTTTTTTGCAAGAAAAATAAAGTAAGGGTTCTGAATATTTTTGAACAATATGGATAACCATCCAGGAGCTAGAGATAGTTGGTTGCTCCAGCATCATCTACCTTATGGTATTTTAGGCTTATTTCAATTTGGGTGTCTTTGATGAAATAAAATATAAACTTATACCCTAGATCATTGTAAAGTTACAGTGTAATTATGAAGGTGCCACAGAGCAAAAAGGTGCTAGTGAAACTATAGTTTGGGAAATTAAATAAATTAGATAGAAGGCCTGTAAGTGCCCTCCTCCCATTTACTGTCCGTAGTACAACATAATTGTGTTGTACTAGGGAAACTAGTCCTTACTGCAGATACTCATGTTTTATGTTGCAGGAACACAGTCTTGTGACAGACTTCCATGGAACTTAATCCAAAGGAACTCTGGGCATTCCAAAAATCACTTTGCACTGTGAAAGATACCAGCCTTCCCCATCTCCTCAAAAATCTTTCATGGAATCATCATTTCTGTAGAAATATGCATGTGCCTTCTTTCTTGGTTCAGCCACAGCAACTTAGCAGCAAACTTACAGAAAACTGCAAACCCCAGGAATACAATGACGGCTCCAACCACAGGAAATCAAAGATGCTTGGCCAGAGGGCCACCCATCTGAGGTTTTGTCTGAGCCCTGAAGACATGGTAGTTCTAGTCTCCTCAACACCAGCATCTCTCCTGATGGAGAAATGGGCCATGTTTTCCTTTTTATTTTTATTTTATTATTTTTTAAAAAGATTATAGTTATTATTTTTCAGAGAGAGGGGAAGGGAGAGAAGAAAGGGAGAAAAACATCAATGTAGGGTTGCCTTTCACCTCCCTCCAGCTACGGACCTGGCTGGAGAGCTGGCTTGCAACCTGGTTATGTTGCCCTGGCTGGGAATTGAACCAGCGACTTTTGGGTTCACAGGTTCGGTGCCTTATTCACTCTGCCACAGCCAGGGCTAGTCATGTTTTCCTTTTTAATAGCTGCTGCTGTTGTCATTTTTTTCATTACCCCATTGATCAAAAATGAGATTTTAAAGACTAATGTCTCATTCCATTAAGATAATTCAACTATTCATCCAATTACTCTCCTTATTCATACTGTTTTTAGCTCCTTTAGTTCTACGCTTTCTCCCTAGCTAATGCCCTGTCTCATGACTTTCAATCAGATTTTTAGTTATATTTATTTTTCCACTTTCATGGGCTAGGTTTTTAATTTAATTATTTTGTTGAATGAGCTCCTTCTCCCTTGTTCCAAACTCTTTATAGCCTCAAACATGGTCTCAGCTAATGGGATGTAGTATGGGCAACCTTGTTTTCATTCTTACTGGAACAATCCAGGTGCAAAAAGATACTTTTGAGACAATTACCAAGACTTCAATACAGACTGAGTTCTCAATGATGAAAAAAATTATAGTTTCGTTAGGGTTTGATAATGACATGATTTCGTTAAAAATCAGGGTCTTTATCTGTTATAAATACACACGAAACTTTTTATGGGCGAAAAAGAGCAATCATCTTGGTTTTGTTCTAAGATATTCCAGCAAAAGTAAACCAAAACAAGAAAGGAATGGGGAAATACATGAAAAAGATTAGCAAAATGTTAATTATTGTTGAAGCTCAATGATAGGCACATTGGATTCATTATAATATTTTCTCCACTTTTGTGTATGTTTGATATTTTCCATAATAAAATGTTTAAAAAACTGAAAGGAAAAAGGAATATGTAGTTTCAGGATCCTACCAGGTATTTCCACAGGCACCTTGAATGTCAATGGGGAAAAATGTCCTTGTCATTTTAAGTTTAAGGCGTGGAGTTTTTTGGCAGGTGGCTACTAAAAAATGAATTTCAAACAAGTAGACAAAAATGTAGGTGCAATCTGATGGCCACAGATTCTTAATATATAAGACTGATGCTGAAAATGACAAAATCCCTAGGTAAGGAGGAACAGGGAAAGAAGGCCAGGAAGTCACTGAGGCTACCTTGGAACTGCTAGAGGAGCTCCATTTTGTAAAGAAACCTGTGCAAAGGGTGATAGGAATGTCAGGGAACCAAAGTGCAGAAGAGCAGGTGCTGTGAGAGGAAGCAGAGGCCAACTCTAGGACTGGCCAACACCTTTGAAAAGGACTAGAGGAAGCATTTAAAGGGCCTCAAGGTAGAGAATAGCAAGAAAGTATTGATCTGGGACTTGGAGTTGTTCCATAATATAGGAGACCTAGAGGTAGCGAAACTGCTTATTTTAGGAAATATGGGGAATATAGAAAAATTAAGAGGAAACCCCATGTCCCCCTACAGTGACCACAGTCAATTCGCATTATTTGTGGTAGTTTATGTTCTGTAAAGTGGCATGAGCGCTGAATTAGTGAATACTCAACCATTGCTACTTAGGGATTGGTAAAAAGAACAAACAAACAAAAAAAAACAGCCTAGGTTCGTTCCTATGAGCGTCTAGTCATAATATTTCACCAACCTTCCAAATACATACCCTTGTTTTATGTATGTTTCTGTTTAAAGATAACTTGGCTAGTGTGTATTGTTGATTCATCAGCAATGAACCCAGGGCCTATATACAGCATGATAACTCATGCTTGAATGAAGCCTACCTAACGCACGTGTGTTCTTTGTGAGGCACATCATAGCTTTTTTACACTTACTTTAGCACTACATTTGGGAATTATTTTGAGCAACAAAATTACCAACAAATACACAAATGCAAACCATAAAAAGGAGTGTGAAGGCAGCCCTGATTGGTGTGGCTTAGTGGGATGGGCATCACACCGCAAACCAAAGGGTTGCTGGTTCAGTTCCCAGTCCTGGCACTTGCCTGGGTTGTGGGCCAGGTCCCCAGTTAGGGGTGTGTGAGAGACAGCCAGTCAGTGTTTCTCTGGCATATACATGTTTGTTTGTTTCTTTCTCTCTCTCTCTCTCTTTCTTACCTTCTCCTATCCCTAAAAACAAATAAAATCTTTAAAACAAGAAAGAATGTTACCCTGTTTGACCTCAACCAAGAATATGCGTGTAGAGTGACTCCCAATGTTTCCCCACACTGCACATGTCTACAGATGACCTTGAGTATTGATTTTGGAGTTACAAATGAATTTTAGTGAGGAGGCCAATTAGCAAATACAGAATTTGTGATTAATGAGGATCATTTGTATTTTTTAACAAGCCTTTTTGGGGTAATTTACCCATCACTGCTGAATGGTTTATCCAGAGATTTGTTAGCTTTTTGTGAATTATCTAATCTCTTCGATGGCCGTTTAAAATTTCTTGCAGACACTTTTGCAGTGGTTATTTCTTAAAATTTTCATGTACTGTAGTCAGCACTTCATTACACAGTCAATGCTGTTATTCATTAGTGTGACTTCTTTCATTTTTTTTCTCCTAAACTTAGAAAACTCAAGGATGATCATTTTTAATTAGAAAGGGGAAAAGAAATGTAGGTAAAAATAGGTGGATGCCTAGGCTGAGGTAGGTGACCTGGCTATATGTGTACTTGAATTTGAGAGTCTAGGTCCAATTTAATCATATCTTAGGATACTTACAAATCTTGCCAGAAGCAATCCATTTGAAAATGTTTCATAAACTTAAAAATACTGTCAAAGGCATAACATTTACTGATTTGTAGGCTTCTGTTGACAATCTTGGAAGACAGGAGAAAGACCAAAAAGACTGAAAAAATAGGCAGATGTTCTCAGAAATTAAAAAAACATTTTAATCTTCTGAGCTAGAAAATGATAGGTTTTTCAAGTCTGGCTCAGAAAGCGTTAGGTGGTTCCTTAGCAAAATTGAAGTCTTCTTAGGTTAGATACGTTTGTGACTAACTACCACGTGCCCTATTTTTACCTGTTTCTGCTCTTCACGCACACTGTGGTCCAGCCAGCTAGAGCTATTCCTCTCTGCAGGCCCGGGCTTGCCTGTGCCCAGAACTTTCTTAAAGCAGTTTTCCTCATGTTACAGTTATGTGACTGTGTATCAGCTCTCTCCTTCCTGGATGATCAGCTTCTGTCTTATGCGCTATTTTTTCTCTCATAGACCCAGTTCAGTGTCTTCTAAATAGTGTGAAACCATCTTAGGATGGAATAAATAGAAGGAAGAAGGGATGGCTTGTGATTATGGAGGAAAGGGGCAGTGGCTGTAAGACAGCAACAGCTTTCTGAAATTCACCTTGTTTCTTTTTTAAATCAGTTATTAAGCAGTTTGAGTTTATATCATTGTTGGAGTTATCAGAATAAAACCAGGTGTCTGAATTTTTTAGGACTGTTTTATGGACACATTGAAAAACTATGGACTTGATTGTAATAATTTACGTAGATGTGTTGCAGGTTGATAACTATTTGATGTTGTGTAATTTACTCCCTTACCAGTGCTAGTCCCATTTTTCCATTAAAGAAGAGGAAAGTTTATATTAATTTTTTGAACAGTGTGGCAGGGTGGAAGGTGCAGGGGTAAGTTGTGGGCAGAGGTGTAAGGGGACATATTTATTACATATATTTGCCTTAACATGAAGTATTTGAAATTATCATAAAATAAAATGATTTTGAGTATCCCTTCCAAAATGACTAGTTTGAGAAAATGGTGTTTGATAAAGAATGGTGGATCAGATTTGTGCCTGTCCCAGTGATGGGAAAGAAGCTAGTGGATGTTAGAAATCAGGATGGAAAAGGGCTTCAAAACTTGACGGTGGTCAATGTGAGCGAATATACAATTAAGCGCTCTACTAAATGCAGCTTCCTTATTCCCAGGATAGGAATAGAGGAGGTGGCGTGCGTCAGACCTGGGTCAGTAGCAGCTCGTACTGAAAAGATTTAAGGTTTCGGCTGATCATTTAACGTGGTTGGCATCTCTGGTGGCATTACTTCGCAGCGTTCAGAACAAGGAGCTGAGCATCCTGTTGTTTTCCACCTTGGCCAGGCTGCCTCAGAGGGGCTTCCAGTTCTGTGCTCTGCATTTTTAGAGAGCAAACCAGGGAGGTATGTGGACTAGAAACAGGCCTTCAGGTGGAAAGGGGAGCAAACATTTCTCGGCTTCAGGGAGCAGAATTGGAACTTTGCGATAACACATTCTTTTCTGTGCCAGTCAATTCAGGATTTTCTTCTGTGTATACACATAAAATGAGGATCATATATACTACTTAGTAATTGCTTTTTTTCACCAAAAATAACACACATCATTTCATGTGAACATTTATGGATTTTTGTTAACATTTCTAATGGCTGCATAGCCTTTTATTTTATAAATGTACACCTATTAAAACCATCTCTGATAGGTAGTCATTTTGGTTGTTTCTAATTTCATAATATCACCAACAATACTCTAATGATGAAACATTTTTAATTACCTTCATCACTGTGTACTTGTCATGTTATTTCTTTAGGACAAATTCTCAGAAATGGAATCACTAGGTCAAAGTTAGTCCTTTTTAAATGTATTTATATATTTATTTTTAGATAGAGGAGAAGGGAGGGAGAAAGATAGGGAGAGAAAGAGAAACGTTGATGTAAGAATGTGTGTTGGTTGCCTCTCATATGTGCCCTGACTGATAATCGAACTGGTGACTTCTCATCTTGTGGGACAGCACTCAACTAACTGAGCCACACTGGTCAGGCCTAATTTTTTTTAAGGGTTTTTATATTTATTGCATTACCAGTAGGACTGAATGTATTGAAGAAATTGTATTATCCCAAGGCAGACATGTTCTAGACAGGATTTTGGCATTGGGTTGTATAGTGAACAGTGATCTAAGATCCCTTCAAGAATGTCATGAACATTTTCACATAGGACCAGGTAATTATTTTACATAGAGATGTCATGTTTCAGTCTTAGCATGTCAGTGATACTGTTGTAGTAAACTAATTGTTAAACAGTCTGTAGGAAAAAATAACGCAGAATATTTCTGCAATCTAAAGTACTGTAGAGAGAGCAGACTGGTGGTTGCCAGAGGAGGGAGGGGCTGAGGGGCCGGGCGAAAAAGGTGAAGGTTAAGAAGCACAAATTGGTAATTACAACATAGTCATGGGGATGTAAAGTACAGCAGAGGGAAAATAGTCAATAATATAATAACTGAGTGGTGCCAGGTGGGTACTAAACTTACCACAGGGATCATTTCATAAGTTATATAAATGTCTAACCACTACGCTGTACACCTGAAACTTACACAAAATAATAGTGAATGTCAACTGTAATTGAAAAATAAAATGTAAAGATATTAAACATAAATAAAATGTTAAAATAAGCATAAAACATAAATAAATAGCACTATAGAAATCAACCAGTGAAGGAAGGCATATCTCAGGCTGCTACTCAGTGCTGTTATGTTAGGTTGCATGTACGATAGAAATAACAGAGGGTTGGGCCCTGGCCCGATAGCTCCGTTGGTTAGAGTTGTCATCCAGACACGCCAAGGTTTTGGGTTTGAACTCTGGTCAAGGCACAGGAAGCATCCAGTGAATGCATAAGTAAGTGGAACAACAAATTGATGTCTCTGTTTCTCTCTCCCCCTACTTCTCTCTCTCTCAAAAAAATCAATAAATAAAATTCTCTTAAAGTATTAAACTGTCTCTAGTTCAAGAAAACGAAGTAGCAAAGGGTCATTCAGCCCTGGGATCCCATATCAGGTAACAACTGGCAAGTTAACCATTTTAGAACATGCAGGTAGAGCTTCCCAGTTGAATTAAGTCAATTGTGTTTTCGGAGCTGGGTAACCTTTGCTTCTGGGGAGGACAGGAACAGGCTAAAAACACTGCTCTAGGTCATGTTTCTAATAAAGAGCTTAAAGTAATGTAGCACGTGTTTTATCCTCTTGACCCGAAGCCTGGCTGCACTGAGATGAGGTGGTGTACTGGAATCATCAGGGCCGTGGATTCCAGCTTCACTCCTGGGTTAAGCCTTACAGTCTCTCAAGCCTTAACCTGTGAAATGAGGTAAATCATTATCAGTAATCAGTACTTCTCAAAGAGTTGTGAGGAGGATTACGTAAAATTATATGTAGCATAGTACTTCGTACTCTGCCAAATGCCATTCACATATTAGCTGTAATCAGCTCATGGATCTTTCAGCCTTAAATCTGTCTCAATGGGGGGACAGAGGGGAGCAAAAAGGGGGTGGATGTAATACAACAATAAAATTTAATGTAAAAAAATCTGTCTGAATGGATGAGGAAACTAGTAAACTTCATCAAGGAAGAAACTGGATATGATTTCTCCTGATTTTTGTGCTCTTCCTGTTTACTGCATAGTTGCAACTCAAGAAATACTTGTTGAATGAATGCAAGAAAATATTTGTGTAATATAGGCTGATCTGGCACAGAACATGTTTTTCCCTTGAAAATGCATGCTTCTCATCTTTGTGGAGTAAGAACTGCTCTTCATATCTTACAAATGGGGAAACCTCACATCACTTGGACAGCCTGATCATGCCTTTTAAGGTGATTTCTAATTAAGTACTTTCTTTGATTGAGAAAAGATAAAAACAAGCTTGTGCACTATAGCTCTGTTGTGTAAAGCTGATAAAATCTTTTGTCAGACTTAACTGACCGTTACAGAAAATAATTTTGTTTGTTTCATTTTTGCTCTCATCACGGTCTCTGTTGCCAGGAAACTAATTCTGTCATCCATATCCCTAAAATGGCAACTTTGTCTGTATTTCTGTTCTTTGTGCATTGTGTTTGGCCTTAAACTGTGAATATTCTATTAACTAAGAACTCTGAATAGCCATTGTGTAACTGGAGTGATAATCTGTCAGTTCCACTCATTGTGTTTGAGAATAAACGTGCTGTTTTATTTCTGATGGGACTTCTCTCATTGCCACTAATATGATATTGAAAAAATAAGCCTGTGAATAAACCTCATAAGTGCTTTCATTGTTGAAACAGTCATTCATTGTAGGCTCACATGATTATATATATTTTTCTGTATTTTCAACTAGGAGGTAGAACGATCAATGTCTTATCCTTAGGGTTTCAGGTAAGAAGTGTTTGTGAAATTAAATCCAGGATGTATATGTATACATACACATGCACACACACACACTTTGCTAGGGAGAGGTTCCATGTTTTTTATCAGAATCTCAAACTAGCCTATGGTCTAGAAGTGTAGAGGAACCCCTGACCCAGCCAATTCAGTTCAATCTGATAGGTTGCTTGAAGAACAGAGGTGGTATGCTACTTAGAAAGTGATATAGGCCCTGGCTGGTAGCACAGTGATTAAGGCACCGGCCTGCAAACCCAAAGGTCGCTGGTTCTATTCCCCAGCCAGGGCACATAACAAGGTTGCAAACCAGGTCTCCAATCAGATCTGTGGCTGGAGGCAGGTGAAAAGCAACCATACATTGATGTCTCTCTCCCTCTCTGCCTCTCTCCCTTCCCCTCTTTCTAAAAATAATGAAATAAAATCTTTAAAAAAAAGAAAGTGATATAAAGTACCTAGATTGGCGCAGAGTACTCACAGGTGCTACATATTTGCTGGAGACCTGCTAAAAATCCCAGGCTCTCTTTTACCTCTGTCATGTGAGCTCCTGGAAGATGGGTCTACATTTTGCTCCTTCCTTGGCATCCTGACTTCTCACCTCTGTCTCCCAGTGTAATGCAATGTGTACTTCCTATGTCAGAGTAGAAAGCTTCCAGCTTTGCAAGTAGATGCCCCTATTTATACAAAACAATTTGAGCCTGTGTCCTCAACATTGACATACTCATAAATAACATTCATGTGCATGTCTACGTTGAGGGTCCGTGCTCAGATTGTTTAATATTGGTAATATAATATACACACTCATAAGAGTAGCGTTAAAATAAGAAAAATGAAAAGCAGTGTCTCAAAGTATGTTTGATAAACATGATAGCTTCATAGGAACATTAGCTAGTATTTAAAAAGGCACAATTGACATTTATTTCTGCGAATCCTACTTTTGTCCCCCACATTCCTGGGCTTGCACCCCTTGTGTTTTTTAGTGGCTCTCCTACCTCCTTACACCCTTTTTGCAGACATTATCGTTTGTTATTCAGCATTCTCTGCTTAATTCAAATTTTTGAGACTCAGGGTCTCACATTGATCCTGTTTGCCTTGTGCCAGGTCAACTCGGTGTCAATCTCTTTGATAAATATATAGTGTTGTTTTGGCTTCTCCTGGAAAGTCACTGTGGTCCCCACAGGTGGCTGAGACAAGTGGGAGACAGAGTCACTTGGCACAGACCTAGTTGCTCAGATAGCAAGGAATGTGGGTGGAACAGCTTTATGGAGAAGGAACCTATGAGGCTGGAAGCGTGCCTGGCCTCACCCTACACAAATATGTCTGTGGGTGTAGAAGAGACACCAAAGCCTGACTTCCTTCATTTTTCCTTTGCATGCATATATCCTTTAAAGACCACTAGGCAGTCCTGGCTGGATGGATGGTTCAGTGGATTGGAGCATCATTCTGTACACCGAAAGGTTGCAGGTTTAATTCCTGGTCGGGCACATGCGTGGGTTGCAGGTTCCATCCCTGGTTGAGGTGTGTATGGGAGGCAACCAATCAATGGTGCTCTCTTACATCTTCCCTCCCTCCCTCCCTCCCTCCCTCTCTCTCTCTCTCTCTCTCTCTCCCCCTCCCTCCCTCCCTTTCCCGCTTCCTCCTCTTCTTGTCTCCCTTGCCCCCCCTCCTACTCCCTCCCTGTCTCTCTTAAAAAAAAAAATCAATAAAATATGTCCTTGGGTGAGGGTTAAAAACAACTAAGCATATTAAGCAAAAATATTTGTAACTTAGATAAACCAGAGAGCTGAAGACCATTTAGATCTTCCCCAACCACCCATTTACCTTTCCTGTCTCATTACTCCTGGGGAGAAAGTGTTAGCAGGACCATCTTTCAGACTTAACCCATATTTCTTGCAATAGGAAATAATGGGTTTTCATATTTGCTCCCATTTAGCCTTGTGCAGATGGGTTTAAAATTTTCTCATGCAGAATACAACCTGTTTTAAGTCCCTTTTGCATGGAGTGGAGCCAGCAAGGAAAGCTCCTGCAGCATTTCCTAGTTTGGAAGTGCCGTATAAATGAAGCACATGGTTGGGACTATGAAAGCTATTTATGCATCCCTGGGAATGTTGCCTTTTGAAAAGCATAGTCTAAGTCACTTGTACAACCTCAGTGTAGTATTGGCCCATTTTAAAGCCTGTTGGGCACCTGGGGCCGTGCCTGAGCTTGTCAGAGTAGGACCTGCTCATCTGAGTCTGTTATGTAGTTTTTCAACTTAAAGTAGCCATGCGGATTGAATTTGGAGTTGACTTTTAAAATTGGCTCAAGACTCTGCAGCATGAGCAAAGTTTATAGTCTTCTGAAGAAAGAAAGAAAGAACATTCTATTGAGTTGCCTAAGTTCAGCACTCGGCACCTTTTGTTTTATTTAATCTTCATGCCCATGTGAGGTAATTAGGATTATCCCAACTTTACAGAGAGGAAAACAAAGCTCAGAAGTTGTGATCTGAGGAGATTTCAGTCCAGTCAGTCGGGTGTGAAAAAGAAGGTGGTCCTGTGTGAGGGTAGCTTACATTTCTGGTCGCCAACTGCAGGCTAGGTATGGCGGCAAGCTTTTTAACACACGTTACCATCTTCATTTTCACCACATCAAAGCTTCAGGTTTAAAGTCAGCCTTCTAAGACTGTAGACCAAGAACAAACACTATTAAAATGTTGATAGAGTTCCTTCCAATTGATTACATATTTTTATATAAACTCTTCAAACGGCATAGCCTGTTTTCACAGTTTTATAAACTAGGTATTTCCTTACCTTTATAAACTTCATAAATGTTTACTGTCTGCATACCAATTTAATAACAATCTAAATTTCTGACTTTGGCTCTTGTAATAGTTGGGAAGTGAATGTATTTGTGTCCAAATCTATGGGTTTTATTTTTAAACGTTATTTTCTTCGTGTGTATTATTAGAAGTAATGTGATGGGGTCAGAGGTTAACATTTATTTTTAAAACTGTAACCATTTGACATGCCCTTGATGCATTTTGCCAATTTTATTTCTTTTAAAAATGGGACCAGTGTTCACCCCATGGTGGCATGTGAGGGTCTGTTTCCCTGTCGCCCAGCCTCTGTTAGGGGCTGGATGGTTCTGGGGCTCCTGCACCCAACTGCAGGGTTCCCTCCTGGACCTACTCATCTGTGGGGTGTTTGTGTGACAAGGTGGTGTCATGTGTCTTCTCCACAAGAAAAGGCATTGTTACCAAGGCAAACAGTGATACTTGATACAGCTATGTACACGCCATAGCCAGAAAAAACCTTCACTGGAGGGGTTGTTGACAATTGCTAGAGATGGTGGCAACGCAGAAGTTACATAGTGTTGTGTTTTGTTTAGTTTTGTTTTGTTTTTCAATGCATGTCAATGGATTTATTCTAAAGTTAGAGCCCTTCTTAAGTGAAAATTCTAAACACCCACACCGGAAAAGTATAATAAAATAAAACGCCTTAGTCAGGAATGCCTTGCTTGTTGAACAGTTAGTAAAGGCTATTATTACATGTTCTTGAACAATACATGTTGCTTTTTTTCTTTTTAATAGGTGAGGGAATAGCCATGCTTAATTTTTTAATTAAAAAAAAAATTTTTTTTAAAGAGAGAACACATTTCTAATATCAAAATAGTTACCCAGATAGAGATACGCACTTTGGCCACCAGGCATTTATGAGCTCCTGCAAATTTATAGTTAGATACTTACATAGTTCCACTTTTTTGAATGAATGCTGACACAGAATTGGAGGAGAGAGCCTCTGCTGGGAAATTGACACCTAAAGTGAGGTGTTTCTTAATTTATCAGAAAAATTAAAGGCAATTAATTTTGTTTAAAAAGCAGATTATTCAGAGAAGAAAAAATGAGTTTATAGGAAAATGCTTGATGACTGGTTGGTAAGGACTCAGATTTTGGTCTTCAGCCTCTTGGCTCATGAAATCAAGTCCTACTTTCACCCCAAGGTGCTCTTCCCAGTTTACCTGTAGGCACGGCACAGCTTGGGAGCATGCATGTTTGCCGTTCCACCCAGAAGGTTGCTGGGAGGATGTGTCCATTTTTCTTGTGTCAAGTATTTCAGTTTAAAACAAGTTGAAACTGGAAAGTCAATGTTTTCCCACCACTTAGACATCTCTAGCTTGTATTTGCCATAAGTAGTGCTTACAAGGCAATATATATATTATTATATATATGTGTGTGTGTAAAATTTTTAAAGGACATATGTCAAGCAGGAATTTTTAATATGCCAATGTATTCTCTGCATCAGTATGTTTTAACTGATGAGGTAACAATGCCTGTTTCTAACAGAACGATCCTCTTCGCTTTCTGTCTTACTATTAGAAAATTTCTGAAATGTGATTTCTTGTTAATGTGGAATGTGGTAAGGTTGTATCAAGTGGCAGATCTCTTTAGATTTTTCATCCTTGCCATCTTGTCAAATATTACCACAATATATGAGGCCTGTCCAGAAGGTATCCAGATGTATTATGAAAAATAGAAATGTATTGATGAAGATACAGGATATAAGAAGCACTGCACATAAGACAATGATGCCTCAGTCCCCTTCAAAGGAGGCACCTTGGGACCTCACACAGTTCTCCCAGTCATCATCAGCTGCCCCATTGGATTTTCCTGAATCTCATCAATGATCTGAAATCTCTTGCCTTCCAAAGGTGATTTCAGTTTTGGGTAAAGTCTGAAACCACAGGGTACCACATCTGGGCTGTAGGGGTTGCTGAGTCACCTGGGTGGTTTAATGTTTCACCAAAACACCCTGCATGAGGCCTGATGCATGAGTGGGTGCGTTGTTGTGATGAAGCTGCCAATCACCAGTTGCCTATAGCTTCATCCTTCTGAATCACGCGAGTAGTTGCCACGGAGGAATGTTCAAGTTTAACACAAAACTTGATGCAGATTTGCAGCTCTGCTCACTCAGTCATTTTGAATGTGATGGCCGCACAGTACATATGCTCACTCAGATGGTGTCTACTGCCCCTACTGGGTAATAGAGTGAAGTCATCATTGTTCATATGTACACCTTCTCATTTTATTAACAATGTCTGTACTTTTTTCCTAATATAGTAAAGATTAGGTTTAACATGAAATTATTTGTTTCCAGCATTGTTTAAAAGCTTTTATTTTTAGAGAAAGGGCAGAAGGAGAGAGAAAGAGGGGAAGAGAAACGTTGTGAGAGAGAAACGTTGATGGGTTGCCTCTTGTATGCGCCCTGACCAGGGATGAACCCAAAGCCCGGGCATGTGACCCAACTGGAAATCGAACTGGTGGCCTTTCATTTTGTGGGATGACATCCAACCAGCTGAGCCACATTGGTTAGGACTCCAGCATGTGAGTTGATACAGATTTTAATTACTGGCAGGGTAGGAGAGTGTCCTACAGAATTCATGATGCCAATATGTTCCTGCTGTAATTGGTCAAATTCTGCCTTCATGACCTAATGAATTAGTGCCATTACTCAAGGCAACCTCTACAGTCAAATTATAAAATATAATTTGTAAATGTGGAGAGCGTGGATCAATAAATTAAAATTGCTGCCTTACCGGCCTGTAAATTTATTTAATAAAAGTCAGAGTACTTTTTTAATTCTATTTTTTAAAGTTAGAAATAATGTAAATCACTGCGAGTGCGGAAACGCAGGCATTGAGTGTAACAGGGATTACAGAAGTCAAAGACTTTGTTTTCTTCTTATTTTAAAGAAATATGAAGATGGTTGACAGTATTTTCTAACTCACGCTTCTCCCCTGAGATTGAATGATGCTTGCTTTATAAATGCTGACTGCACCCTGGTTGGTGACACAGTGGGTAAGGCACCAGCCTGCGAACTCAAAGGTCGCTGGTTCGATTCCCCAGCCAGGGCACATAACCAGGTTGCAAGCCAGGTTTCCAGCCAGGTCCATGGCTAGAGGCAGGTAAAAGGCAACCACACATTGATGTTTCTCTCCCTTTCTGCCTCTCTCCCTTCCCCTCTCTGTAAAAATAATAAAATCTTTTTTAAAAATAATAAATAAAAATGCTGACTGCAAAGACAGGAATTAATTCCTGTGAGAATGGTTGATGCAGAAAAGTTAGTCTTCCTCCATTACAAGGCCATGAAAATGCACACACACTTGCAGATGTTTAGTATCAGCCTGGAGTAACAATAGATGAACAGTGCACTTTTTGCCTTTGTAATTGAAACTAGCTTCCATTAGGGCTCAGAGGAGAAAGCTCGGAGCTGCGTAGAGGGGTCAGGCAGGAGGATTAATGGACTGTGCCTGTCTACCTCTGCTCTGTGCTTCCGGGCCGTTTACCATAGTAACCTGGGTTTGTCTTGATAGTAGAAGGAGTCATCTTATTCGACAAAAGTGGGAATCATTGATGCATCACTAGCCTTATCTGCCCTTGGCCCTTGGGCTGCAACTATTTGAATGGCTCACCTCAGACCCACTGCTGTCCTGGGAAAGGTGACAGGTTCACCTGTAACATTCCATAAAGGCTAAGGAGCAGTAGGATGGTGACCAGCAGGGCAGCAGCTGTCTGTGCTGAAATAGTAGTGCCTGGGCTCTGAGAGTTAATGAGATCTGAGAGATGATTTCCTGGGCATAATTTACAGCTTGACCTAGTTGACTGGGGCATCCTGGGGAAACCGGCCTCAATTCCCTCTCTTTCTTCCCTGGAATAAAATGTGACATTTATATGATTGTTAATATTGAAATGAGCACCTGTGCCACCTCCTTCTCAAGAGGGAAGGAGCCTTTGTTTTGTAATTCTTTATTGAAAATACTACTACTCTATGTATTTTAAATGGAAACCTGTGTATATTCTATCTTAACACACATGGTAGAATTTGATTGAGTGATTTTTTTTTCACAAAGAAGAATCAAATGCATCTTTTCAGATTATCATTTTGAGAAGACTCACATTTGCTAGGCTTTATCTTTTGTTGAAATACAAAATTTTCTCCCATTTTGCCTGGTAAATGAGAAGTCTCTGGTACTTGTTTCAAATATTACAAACTGTTTTGATTGAGGAAGTCAACAATATTCTAAAAGTCAAGGTAGCAGCTGATATTTGGAATATCTTTAAAATCACATAGTAATAAGCTTTAATCAGATTTACAATCTTATGACTGCAGGTATTCTCAAGTTTCCCTATGGAAAGTGAAAGCACAGAGAAAGTTAGTACAGTACTTGCCTGAGGTAACATGCTTAATAACAAAAGCCACATTCTTAGTCCTTTGCTAAGAGACTTCTATATTATGTAATAAATTAATTAGAGAAGATAATGTTCTAGATAATAGCAAAGGATAAGCATAACTAATGGTTCTCAAACAGCCAGCATCATTCATCATCTGAAAGCTTGATAGAAATTTAAATTTGTAGGCCTTACCCAGAACTACTGAATTAAGCTAAGGAGTACAACAATTTACATTTTTAAAAAGCCCTTCAGCCCTGCTTGACATGGCTTAGTGGTCTGAGTGGTGGCCTATGAGCCAAAGGGTCACTGGTTCGATTCCCAGTCAGGGCACATGCGTGGATTTCGGGCCCAGTCCCTGGTTGAAAACGTGCTAGAGGGAAGCCACACATTGATGTTTCTCTCCCTCTTTCTCCCACCCTTCCCCTCTCTCTAGAAAGTAAGTAGATAAATCTATCTTTAAAAAATAATATATGGGGACTTTTATTATCTTTTAATACTTTTTAAAAGTATATTTTATTGAATTATTTAAAAATACTTTTTAAAAGTATATTTTATTGGTTATGCTACTACAGTTGTCCCAGTTTTTTCTCATTTGCCCCCATCCACCCAGTACCTTTCCTCCCTCCAGCACCCCTGCCCCCTTAGTTCACGCCCATGGATAATGTATAAGTTTTTTGACTTCTTCATTTCCTATACTATTCTTAGTGTTCCCATTTATTTTGTTCCTACCAGTTATGCTTCTTGACCCCTGCACCTTTCTCCTATTCTCCCCCTTCCAATAATCCTCCATATGATCTCCATATCTATGATTCTGTTCCTATTCTAATTGTTTGCTTAGTTTGTTTTTGTTTTATTTTTTTAGATTCACTTGTTGGTATATAAAGGGACTTTAAATTTAATTTATTTATTACTATTATTTTAAAAGATTTTATTCATCATTTTCAGAGAGAAGGGCAGGGAGGAAGGAAGAAAGGCAGAGAAACATCAATGTATGGTTGCCTTTCACCTGCCTCCAAGCCATGGACCTGGCTGGAGACCTGGCTTGCAACCTGGTTATGTGCCCTGACTGGGGAATTGAACCAACGACCTTTGGGTTCACAGGCCAGTGCCTATTCACTGAGCCACACCAGCCAGGGCAATAGGGACTTTTTTTAAAGCCGTCCACCTACTTGTGATGCCCTCTAAAGTTTGAGAACCACTGGCCTGATACAGTCTTCCCACCATTGTTTACGTAGTTGAAGTGCTTTGGGTTGCTGAGGTGATAAAGGTGGAGAGCAGTGGGGCAGCCTCCTTAGAGGCCCCCAGAACCTGACTTTTCAGCGGGCAACAAGAACATAGGTAAGGAAGCAGGAGAGGAGCTAATGTTTGAGTTGTCTCTGTTATGTCAGGAACTGTGCCTGGCTTTCCACAGATCTCTTACCTTCAGCCCTCGCCCCAATTATGTGTGTGCCATTTATATGCTCCTTATGGGTAATTCACCATTTTTCACTTGCAATCTCCATACCAATAGCAATCTGTGTTGTTTGTTTTGATTCTTTGATGGATAATCACCAACAGTAGATGTTCCATTTCATTTTGGGAGCTGTGCATTGGCCCCTGGGGCATACAGTATGTGTTTGACAGCTAGGAAGCTTCCTGCTACACTTGGTGCTTCTTCCTGGAACAGTATTTTTTTAGACACTTGGGAGAGAGATGGACCTTGTAGTAAAAATTCCATTCCCTTAAGGAGAGATGCAAGGTAAACAACTGTTGGATGAATGTTCATAGTAACACAAAGATGGTATCTTCTCCTAAAGAGCTCCTGCTCCCCCTTCAAATTCACGCCTCTGTTTGCATAAGGCAGTAGCTCTCAAAATGTGGTCCCCTGATCACCAGCAGCAGAAACTGGGACCTTGTTGGAAATGCGTGCTCTCAGGCCCACACCAGACCTGACCTACTGAATCAGAAACTCTGGGACCAGCAATATGTGTCTTAATAAGCCCCTAAAGTGACTGCAATTTATGCAAACATTTAGAACCACTGGTTTTAGGCATGAGGGTTATGTGTGAGTGTGTGTCTTTGTGTTTTAGCAATACCTGTTACAAATAATTATCTGCAAAAGTAAACATATTTCTCAAATAAACTTTGGGGATAAAGAACACCCTGATGCTCATTGTGGCAACTTCCAAAGTACCTGAGCACTGGCTGCTGACCATCCTGATAGAACGTCCTTCTGTCACTTGGTGTACAGTGAAGGGGCCTCCTGCCACCTTATCCCAGGTCACCCCAGATGTGGTCACTTCCTCCTGGTCACAGGGAGAAACACTGGAGAATACAGAATGTCCATCCTAGGGCCAGTGGTTTAAAGGTTAGAACGGAGCCAAATGGTAACCCCGTTAGAAATGAAATCACTTTCTGATCTGATCATTAAAACAAACAAAAAAAATGTTATGTTTTCTTTGCTTTAAGTGGAAATAGGCTTCTATTTTACATATCTAGATATGAAGTAAGGAAGTTTCTTTGGGTAACCGAAGTGCCCTTTATTCTCTTTGTAATCTCTCTCAGGTGTGACATTTTTTATTTTTGGCTTTTGCCCGGCAGTTGAGGGTAAAAAAATAATGAGGATTAGCAGTATGGTTTACATGGCTAGCAGTCAGTCATGTATGTCATTTTGTATTGATTAATCCTAAAGGAGAAAGCTCTTTTCTTGCACCTTCTATGCAATTTTTAAAAATTTTAATGTTTATTTATATTTTCCCTGGGACCATATCAGTTTAAAATTTCAAAAAAATAACATAGATGTATAAATCTAGCTGCTTATATGTTATTATAAAAGAGTAGTGCAAGTTTTTAAGGAAAAGTTAAAATTGTACAATTGAAAATACCCATTATCAAGTTGGACTTTTCCATTTTAAGAAATTGTTACTTGGGCCCTGGCTGGTAGCACAGTGGATAAGGCGCCAGCCTGCAAACCCAAAGGTTGCAGGTTCGATTCCCCAGCCAGGGCACATAACCAGGTTACAAGCCAGGTCTCTAGTCAGGTCTGTGGCTGGAGGCAGGTGAAAAGCAACCATACATTGATATCTGTCTCCCTCTCTGCCTCTCTCTCTTCCCCTCTTTCTAAAAATAATAAATAAAATCTTTTTAAAAAATTAAAAAAAAATTGTTACTTGGATGTTCATGGGGGAAATTATTCCAACCTCTACTGTTATCTGTCAGAAAACTCATAGCTCTCTAGAAAACTTCTGTCACCTCTGTATTAATATTTAACTTTAGTTTTTGAAATGTAGGCCCAAGCTATTAGCAGCTAAAAATTCTGTCTTTAAGATGATGAGCTTATCTATCCAAGGGGAAGGACTGAGAGCAGAGCACTAACTATTATAGTATATTTATAACTATAAATATATAAACATAAATTATAAACTATAGTTATATTTATAACTGTTATATTTACTATTGTGATTTAATAAAATGTCTGCTGCTGAAACAGGAGTGAAGTAAACAGAAGTAAAGCTTACACGCAGCATGAATTCTGAAAAATGCTGCCTGGGCAACCAGCATGTAATGGAGGATCTGTGGATGCCTCTTCATCTAGAATTTCACTACCTAAAATATTTATACAGCACAGCGCTGCTCCCCCGCTCCCCCTGACAAAAGCTTAGGTTCAGGTGTGTTCTGTTACTGCAGGCATTGCTAAGATAGAAGCTGCAGAAGAACTTTTAAGGGTATTTGGAGTGTGGGAAAGTCAAGTACCTGTCGTGGGTTAAGTTTGTAGTGACTGATAAAATGGCCCTGGTTCCTAAACAGAAATATTTATCTTGTTGCCAGAATGGCGCCTAACAGTAACGACACATCACAGAGGAGCGAGAAGAAGAGATTTTACTAATGTGAAACTTAAAAGAATGGATAGTGCAGAAGCTAGTAACCTGCTTTACTGTTGGGATTGAGATTGGAGTAGTCTGGGGATTCCTGTTAAGAAAGAAATGTTCCTAAAAACACTACTGGGAATAATTTTCTGTTACCAATTTCTTGTTAATGATCAATGCAAAGCTTCTTTGTAAAATAAAAGTATAATTATAAATTTACTAATTATTGATGCCCATGACATTTTACCTATAATAGAGGAATGATAACATCTTCCTAATAGGTTCATTTTTAGGTACCTTTTCAAGTATTTTATGATTACTTCCACTCATGACTTTACCTACATTTTCTTTCATCCTCAGAATAGACCAGTGAAGTACTCATCTTTCTGTTTTAGAGATAAAATTTTTAAAAATTAGGGAACTCTTTGCAATGCACAGGACAAAGTTTGTACGTAGTATCCTGATAGAAGGATACCTCTGTATCCTTTTGGTAAGGATCCTCTCTGACTCTGGTAGGCTTGAATGAGTTTTGTTCTGTGTAAAAGCCAAAGGTTCCCAAAGAATATACCCACTTTTCTCTGTTACTAGAGTACCAAGTTAATTATATCCCTAATAGACAAAGAGGTACTATAAATGAATAAGATGAACATTCTGACAGAAAAATGAAACACAGAAGAAGTGTAACAAGTAAAAAGTGCTCAACCTCAGATATACTAATGAAAATGAACTTTTAAAATCTATAAGATAGGATAGTTAAAAAATAATCGAATCCATATACTTTCCATACTTCTGACCCATGACTTTATTCCTAGCAAATACTTAATGCTGTGTTTGAGGATATCCATCTCACTGTTGTCTATACATACAGTCAAAAAGTGGAGATGACTTAAATGCTTCAAGGGGATTTATGAAAATGGATTATTGGACAGTCATTAAAAATAAAAGCATAGAAGATTATGAAGTGACACAGTCCTTCATCAGCAAAAATGGGAAAAGCAGGTTACAAATAATGCCGTATGACTCACTTTTAATAAAAATTATATATGCTTATACAGTTGTAGATTGTGTTTATAAACATGTCATGCATATATACCAGAGTAGAAGGAGATTTAAAAGTGCTAATAGTGTTTTAATTTTTTAAATTTATATTTCATTTTTCTAAACTAACAGTAAAAAGTAAGCACTGCTTTGAAGGAAGGGAAAAAAAAAATGTTTAAAGTTATCTTTTGGACAATTTAGCAACACTTAGATTACCCAAAAATAGTCATATCTGACCTGAAACTGGACCTTTGCTCTGTTGATCTGACACATTTTAGTGTCTTTTCTTTTTCTCCGTTAAATGATAACTATCATTTACCTAAAGCAGGAAAATATAATTCAGATGTTTAGACTTGTTAGCAAATAGCCGTTGAATAGTTCTGTAAGGTGTTTTGGAGAACCAAAATCAGGCACACAGGGTGGTGCTGAGGGAGAGGTGGGAAGGCTTAGCAGCCTCTTTGACCTGAGCTCTGTGTGCATGGGGGGGTGAGAAGCAGGGAAGGAATCGTGAGGTGAGGCATTTTGATTGGGCTGTTGCGTCAGGTAAACTTCAGGGTAAAAAAGGACCAGCACAGACCTTTTGGCTTCCTAACCACAGTTTGTTTTGTTTTGTTTGTTTATTAAACTTATTGGGGATGAGATTGGTTAATAGGATCGTATAAGTTTCAAGTGTACATTTCTATGATACATGGTCTGTATGTTGCGTTGTGTTTCATCTCTGCTTGTCTCCAATTTGCTCTTCCGGCTTCTCCTTAATCCCCTGCAGTCTATACCCGGTACCAGCCCCTATGGAAAATTGCCCTCGGTGTCACCAGTGACCTCCTTACCAATTGTTAAATCCAGTGACATCTGTTCAGTTTCTACCCACAGCATTTGACTTCACTTATCTTTCTTTGCGCTACTGTGCCTCTCCACTCTTGTGATTTTCCTCCTTCTGGAAGCACCCCACGCCCTGTTCTTCTGTGTCCCTTCAGCCTTCACTGTGTCTTGTACTCATTCCCCTTAGAATTTTCATCTGGCCTTGGGGCTTCAACCATTTTTTTAGAGGTAAAAGTCTAGGAGCAGTTTTTCCCCACTGTGAGTCATTCCTGTGGTTGCTGGGAGTTTGGTCATAAGATGTTCTTTTGAAATTAGAACATGTTTATTTTAACACAAGATTACACGGTGGATATACGTAGCGCTCCTCTCTAGCTCCGTGAAGAGGCCCCTGGGGTGTCTGTGAAGGTCTGGTCTTGATGGGAGGATAAGTTTCTTGTGTGAACTCGGTTGCACAACAATGTGAATATACATAAGAGCACTGAACTGTGTACTTATGAAAAATGGTTAAGATGTTCAATTTTACGTTAGTTATGTGTATTTTACCACAGTAACTTTTTTTTTTTTTTAAGATAATGGTGGAGTTAATAAAAGAATCTTACCTCAGGACACAAAAGCTTATACATTTCAAAAAGCATTTGCTAAGTTGATGCAAAAAGTACTGGGTTTGTAAAACTATAATGTTGTCCATGCAGAATCGAAAAACTAAAACTAATCAGAATAGTCCCTTTCTAGCTGGACAGCTAAGCTCAATAAACACAAAACAGTGGGTAGTACAGTTAACTCCCACAGTGCGAGGGCTAACTTGTCTGGAAGGTGAGCATGGCAGGACCTCTGACTGGAGCTGGGCCTTGCAGAAGGGATAAGAAAAGCTGTATTTTGCATAGGGAATGATAGGTGCGAAGGGAGAATGTATGTATACATTCTTTGGAGCATAAGACTTACCTGATTAGAAAAGAATGTTCTTGTTGGAAATTGGAAGAAGATGAGATAAAGCAGGTCTAGGCTACGGAAGAACATGAAAGTTAGCAGAGGGGTTTATTTTATTTTATTTTTATTTTTAAGATTTTATTTATTATTTCTAGAGAGAGGGGAATGGAGGTAGGCAGAGAGGGGAAGGGAGGAAGGCAGAGAGGGAAAGAGCCATCATTGAGTGGCTGCCTTTCATCTACCTCCAGCTATGAACCTGGTTATGTGCCCTGGCTAGGAATCGAACCAGTGACCTTTGGGTTCACAGGCTGGGGGGTTTTGTGATGGAAGAGAAATTTGTTATCACCACAGATAAGGGAATAACGGAATGGAAGTTAGAACATCAGAGTTGGAGATAATCCTGTAAAGTGGGATGGGAATGACTGTTTAAATACCTGCTGTATATCAGGTGCAAGATTTCATAGTTTTTACTCTTATTGCAACCTTAAAGGGCAGATGATATTATACCCCTTCTATATATAATGCACTGAATTCTGAGGAAATATAATTTGTCTCAGTTCTTCAGAGTGCCTGGGTCAGGATCCAAACCCAGGGATACCTGACTTCCAAACACAAGTGAGCAAAAGGGGAAGGTACATAAAATGGAGTAAAAACAAGTGGTGTTGGGAGAACTGGACAGTGACATGCAAAAAAAATAAAAAAACTAGACCACCAACTTACACCATACACCAGAATAAACTCAAGATGGATAATGGACTTAAACATAAGCAGTACCACCATAAAGGTCCTGGAGAAAAATATAGGCAGTAAAATTTTAGATATCCTTTGCAAAATACATTTACTGATACTTCTCCAAAGACAAAGGAAATAAAAGAACAAATAAACAAATGGGACTATATCAAATTGAAATGTTTCTGTTCAGCTAAAGAAAACACCAGCAAAATTAAAAGGGAACCAGTTCCCTTTTAAATGGGAAAACATATTTGCCAATGATACCTCAGACAAGGGTTTGATCTCCAAAATATATAAAGAACTTATGAGACTCAACACCAGGGAAACAGACAGCTCAATTAAAAAATGGGCAAAGGACCTGAACAGACTACTCACTGAGGGAGACATACAAAGGGCTCAGAGGCATATGAAAGAATGCTCAACATCACTAGCTATCAGAGAGATGCAAAATAAAACCATAGGTACCACCTCACACCTGTCAGAATGGCAATCATCAACAAACAAGTATTGGTGAGGATGTGGGGAAAAGGAAACCCTCATACACTGTTGGTGGGAATGCAGGCTGGTGCAGCCACTATGGAAAACAGTATGGAGTTTCCTTAGAAAACTAAAAAGGGAACTGCTTTTTGATCCAGCAATTCCACCACTAAGACTACCTGAAGAACCCTGAAACACCAATTCATAAGAACCTATGCACACCTATGTTCATTGCAGCACTATTTACAATAACCAAGTGCTGGAAACAGCCTAAGTGCCCATCAGTGGATGATTGGATCAAAAAACTGGTACATTTACACAATGGAATACTACACAGCAGAAAGAAAGAAGGAACTCCTAACCTTTGCAACAACATGGATGGAACTGGAAATATTATGCTTAGTGAAATAAGCCAGTCAGTGAAAGACAAATACCATATGATCTCACCCATTACAGGACAATAATGAATAAAACAAGTAAGCAAAACAGAACCAGATACATAAATACAATGAATAGACCCTTCATTGAGCAGGGGGGAGGAGGAGGCAAAGAAGGGGAGCAGTTTAGTCAAGGAACTAGCATGAAAGAACCATGGACATGAACAGCAAGTGAGATTGACTTTGTGGGGGAGTGAGTGGGTGGGGAAGGGGACAGAGGGAAGGAAAAAGGGGATGGATGTAATAGAAAAAAAAAAACAATAAAATTAAGTTTAAAAAAACACAGTGAGGATGGAGAACATTGAAACCAGGTCTTCATATTATAGCAAAGAGAATGAGACCCAAGAGATGGGGGCCCCTACCTATGTAATCGAAGTTATACAGATAATAAGATGGAACAGTTGTTCTGCCAGAGAGAGTAGAGAGGTGGTGATCTGCAGGGAGAGACTAGCTGAGAGACTAGCGAAGAGCCTGCTGGTATAAACAGGTAGGGTTGTCAAAGAATTGGGTAACGGTGATGAATTGGAGTAAAACAGAAGTGGTGGCGAGTGGTAGGACATACAGGGGAACGGTGGATTGACCTTGAAATGAAAGGTGATGGAGAGGGAGGGATGACTTGAAAATAATCCCACGGCTTTAATCCCAAGGAACTGCCATTTACAGAGAAGATCTTCAGTGGAGCTAGTTTTAAGAGAAAGGCCAGCATTTTTAATGGAGTGGCCTGACTAAAATGACAGATACCCAAAGATAAAAATTGACAGTATTCATGAGCTTCTGGTGTACAGATGGAGACCAGCAAAGAAGTGAAGGTGAAGGGCTGTGAGGGGCCAGCCCTTTTCTTTGACAGGATGGTAAGAGATCCACCCCAAGAGCAAGCAACTAGCTTTTAGGCAAAGCAAAGGAGACCTGCGATTGTGTGATATCCTAGGTTCTCTTTTACTCTGGCCTGCTCCTTCCACACCAACAGGAAAACAACTTAACTGTTCTTGGGTTCCTGCACTGCATGGCTGTCTCTCATAATTGACTCCTCTTTCCTGCAGATCTCAAGCCTGGAAAGGGATATTTCTCCATCACATTTCCCTCAACACAATTCTTTTGTCTTTCAGAATGATTGTCCCTGTACTGGATGGACTGCTGAACTATTGAATGACTTCTGTCTTTTGACCCCACTAGGGAATTATCCATGGAGTTGAAATATTTATTGCAGTAATTTCTGGCCTTACATAATTGAGGTAAGGTATACTTTTTTCCATATACCTGTCATGCCTCTTTTATGTTTGCTTTTTAAGAGACATTAATCCAGTTCTCCCCTACCTTTTGTGCTCCAGTAATCCCTCAGAATGCTCCTAATCTGCAAATGTATATATGGGTGCAGAAAAGACATTTATAGGATGAAATATGAAGAAGCTGTTTGACTCTGTAGAATAAAGAGGAAAATGTATTACTCTTTATATTAAGTCAATAAAATATCCCATTTCCATAAGCACAGTATGCATGCAGTGAATTATGCTAGAGAAAATCAATAGCTTGAAAGGAGTATTATTAAGGCTACTTGAAAAAGTGGAGATATTTAAATATTAATATATTGCCAGCTTTATTCAAGTAAAGAAAATCTAGAAAATACGGAGAATTCAAAAGAAAAAAAATCTGGTACTCCATATGCAGATATAATCAGTGTTAAAACTATACTTAATTTGCAACATTTGTAATGATGTGTGTGTCATGTGTGTTAATTTGCCAGGTTTTTGAAATGAGTGGCATTACAAGTTTGTCAATGCTAGGCTCTGTATCAGGTATTTGACATACATTATTTCATCAGTTTTCATTACCCTGTGAGGATGGTACACTTCGAATCCCCATTTAAACATCACAAAATGGGGGTTTACAGAAATTCAGTGACTTGCCCATGCTCATACAGATGGTGGACCCACTCAGAACTTGAAGTAGTCAGATAACCAAAGCCTGTAACCCAGGGGTTTTTGACACACTTCTTACCCTTCACAGAATGCTTGTTCCCTTTTTGCTGTAGCATCATCTTAAATGACCTCACCATGTTCACGACATGGCAGTGCAGTGGTTTCTCTACCCCATCTCCCTTTGAGGGGCGTTTGTTTTTCTTTCTTTCTTTTTTTTTTTTTAAAGATTTTATTTATTATTTCCAGAGAGAAGGGAAGGAAAAGAGGCAGAGAGGGAGAGAAGAATCAATGCATGGTTGCCTTTCACCTGTCTCCAGCCACAGACCTGGCTGGAAACCTGGCTTGCAACCTGATTATGTGCCCTGGCTGAGGAATCGACCCTGTGACCTTTGGGTTCGCAGGCCGGCTCTTTATTTACCTTTAGGAATAACATGGCAATGAACATCTTTTGTGCACATCCACGCTTTCCCTAGGACAGATTACTCCAAGCAGCATTGCTGTGTTGGTGGGAGTGTGGGAATTGGCTCTTCAGGTTTTGATACACTTGCTAATTGTCTTCTCAGAAGGTTTTAACAGTTTATAATCTCACTAGCAGTACATGGAAGTGCTGGTGCCCCTAAGACCTCAGCAATATTGGTAGTTAGCAATTTGGGTACTTTTGTTTGCTTTTGAAAAAGATTCTAGGTGACTTTGTTCATGTCCATACTCTTGCCTCTAATACTATAGAGCCATGGCCTCCTGACTGGTTTCTTTCTCTCGACTTTAGACCTCACTGCGTCACTAGAGGAACAGAGGGTAAAAGCATGGGCTCTAGAGCTGAATGCCTGGGTTCAAATCATGGCTGTACTGCCCCGCTTCAGTTTCCTCATCAATAAAATGATAATAATCTAACCTCTCTTGTAGCGGTGCTGGGTCATAGTTGATGTAAAGTACTTTAGAGTAGTTCCTTATTCTTGGTACATGCTCATTCATTGTTAGCTGCCACTATTGTCTTCTAGAAGTCCATCCTTATATAATTAAACCAAAGGTGACACTTGTTTTGAATGAAATAGGATTACCAAATTTGTAGAGAGTTAAGTGCTGACATTGTTAGTATTGCTAATGTTAACACAGTGACCAACCTGAAGGTCACAAATGACGAGTCTTGCCTGAGTTGATGCTGAGAGGTGACAGATAATGAGGAAACAGTAATAGCAGGAATAACTAGAATGTTAAAGTGCTTTATAAGCTCACAGGGCACTTTCACATGCATTATTGTACCTGTGAGGGAGGTGGAAGAGCTATTATTAGCCTTGTTTTATAGACGAGGAAATCTACTGGAAGGAATTAAGTGACTTGCTCACTGAAGGCCACGGAAATGGTCAGTGGTAGAGTGAGCTGTACACTCTAGGCTGCCTTGTCTGTAAGTCCACACTGTTGCTGCCTTATGAAAATGATAAACTGGTGGGGGAGTACAGGTCTGGGAGTCTAACCTTTTCCATATGGTTTCCAAACAGACTAACGAGGAAGCAAGAATGCCTTGATGTTACTCTGAATCTGCTCGTCACACAGCAGAGTGACCTCTTTGAAGTGTAGTCACGTCTTGGCACATGCCAGCCAGAGCGCGCATGACATTCTCCCTCCCATGGCCTGCAAGGCCAGGCATAAGCTGGCTTTCCATGCTCTCCCGCCTCACCACTGTCGCTCACCCTAGAGCACTGCATTCCATCCCCACTGGCCTCCTTTCAAGTCAAGGAACACATCAACCTCTTTCTTGCTGCGGGATTCTGCAGGTGCTGTTCCTTTGCTTGGAATGTGTGCTTGTGCTTGTGTGTGCATACACATGTGTATTCACACTTTTTATGGCGGACTCCTCTTTCAGGGAGGCAGTTCTGGGAGAGGGCTCTGGACAGGTCTCCTGGGGTCACTTGAACTCGCAGTTTACTAGCTCTGTGCCTCGGGCAGGTTACCGCACCTCTATCTTATGGGTAATGTAAAAATCACCATCATAATAGTACCTGTTCCAGAGTTCTTCAGAGGTCCAAGTGGGTTAATTCACACAAAGCTCTTGGAAAACTACGCTGTGCATGGAAACACACCTGTGGTTAGCTGTTACCATGATCGTCACTTCTCAGGCATCAGCTTACATCTGCGCCCAGTCAGAGTGCCATCCACATTAGTTATTTCCTCCCATATTCTCTTCCTCATAATCCCGCTGTTTGCCCCCTTTGCGTTTGTATCGGTATGTGGTTATTTTTATTTTCATTTTTCTGTTTCCACTTCTGGCCTGGGACTCCATAGAAACAGGGGCTGTCTGTGATGACTACAGCTAGGTCTGTGCTGCATAGCATAGAATATTCCTAGAATGAATAAATGCACATCAACATCTACCTCAGGATTGCTTAGAAATTCTCCCTATGTTTTCTTACTGTAGTTGGATCATTTCATTTCACATGATGGAATATTTCATCTCTATGAAACTTGGTGTGATTTGAGATGTGAATGATAAGGTTTTTCCTGATTGAGTAGCCAGTTGTACTTTTTGTGGTTTCTTTTATAAAAGCTCTAACCCAAATTACCATCCTTTGGGACTCTGATCTTTCGTTAGCTTTTCTCTCCTTGGGTAATTCTCATCTAGTCGAGTCAGATTTCTCATGAGTGTGCCCGCCCAGTACCAGGAAAGATGCTCCTGAGGTCCCCTGCCATGGCCTAGGCTCCAAGAGGAAGCCCTGATGTTACCACTTAGGAACTTTTTCCATTTGCTCAATAGGTAATGCTGCAAAACCAGCTAGGTATTTTAGACAGTCTTGTTTTAGATATTCTGTCTGCCCTTTTTCAAAACAATTGAGCCCCAACTGGTGTGACTCAGTGGGTTGGACATTGGGCATCATCTGTAAACCTAAAGGTCCAAGATTTGATTCCTGGTCAAGGCACATGCTTGGGTTTGCAGACTAGGTCCCTGGTTGGGGGCATGTGAGAGGCAACCAGTCTGCTTTATCTCTTTTTCTCTGTCTTCGCTCTCTAAAAACAAATAAATAAGAATCTTTACAAACATTGTCTTTTTTTAAAAAAAATCCTCACCTAAGGACATTTTTTCATTGCTTGAGGGAAGGAGGGAGAGGGGAAGGGGGTTGGGAGAGAGAGAGAAAGAAATGTCAGTTGGTTGCCTTCTTGTAGGCGCCCTGACTGCAGATCAAACCTGCAACCTGGGCATGAGCCCTGACCTGGAATTGAACCTGCAACCTTTTGGTTACTGGATGACATTCCAGCCAGCTAAGCCACATTGGCTAGAGCCCAAATAAAAATCTTTTAAAAATTATTGAAACCTAGAAACGTCAACATTCCAATGGCTATATTATATTTTAATTGCTTCTTGCATTTAGATGAGGGACAAAAATGCTTTGGCAGACCATGTATTGTAATTTGCAAAAATTGGTCACCATTCTTTTCCATATTTTAGTTTTAGAAAGTAAAATGAATGACAAAAATAATACATACCGATTGTGACACATTTAAGCCATAAAAGATGTATACAGAAAAAAGTTGACTCCTACATCATACTTTCTGGTCCACCCATTAATGTAGTCACTTCTGAGTTTATTGTATATTTTTGTAGATTTTTTTATGCTTAGTAAATGTACAGGGTGGGGCAAAAGTTGTTTTATAGTTGTGAGTATGTGAAACACAATTTATTCTTGTATTTACTATTTACTAATGATTGTATTACCTTCTATGTGAACAGCTATAAACCTGCTTTTACCCCACCCTATATTAGATCTTCACACACACACACACACACACACACACACACATACATACACGCCCTTTTAGAACAGTGTCATAAACCCATTTTGTTATACACATCAATGAACTTTTGAAAATACTTAAAGCCTTTGTTTTCTGGCTGGCAGCATCTTACAGAGGTCACTAACTGATATTTTCCCAGGGCTGTAAAGTCCTGCTTAGTTTATTTGAAGCCCTGAATGTAGTCTTCCAGAGGATGGGGGCTTGGGTACAATGGGGAATGTGTATAATCTAATGATGATTTTCCTCAGTACAGTGAAAGAAATGAGGACTTAAAAGGGGAGCCAGTGGAGTGGGAAAGAAGAAAACTCTTTTAAGTTCATGAGTGTGTACATTTAATGAAATGTTTTTCGCTACGTTATATAACAAGTAATTTTATATCCAGGAATGGCAGGTGGAGTTCTGTCAGGTTATAAAATTTTTCATAACTTTGTCTCATCATTCTCTTCCTCCTTTTTTGTTATTGTTGCCATTGGTCCATGAGAATAGAAGATAAAGTTTGGGATGGAGTAGGGTGGAGAGCGGTGACTCCTGAGCTGTGCCCTTCACACTGGTATGAGAAAGCCCTCAGCCAGCTGGCCCGGCTTCTGATCTATGGCCCTGCATTCCAGAGAATAACTGTACGGGCTTCTGGAAGTGATGGGGCCCTGGACTTGGCAGAATTGCACTTGTCAGGGTTTTCACAGTGCCCACCTTATTACTCCAGAGAGGCACGTTTCATAGCTTAAGGGGACAATTTACGGCAGTGGGCTTATCTCCTGGTTTAGCCCTTTATGTTTTTCTGCCTCTTAATAAAATGTGAAGTCACAAAGCAATTAAATAGTAGTGTAGTTTTCAGGCAGAAGGTGGAGAAAGGCTAACCAAAGGGAAAGGCTAACATGATTGACAGAGGCTGGCTGGAGATTTACATTGAGAATAACTCGTTCTTCAAAACTTTCTTCATTTTCCTGGAGGAATTATGGGGTAAATCATGCACCAAGAGGATGGATGATTAAAAATGCAGGAGTTATGATTTCTTTTTGACTTTGTAAGTCTCTAAATCCTCCAACTTAGCATAGTGTTCTTATTGCAAGGACTTGATGAAATGTTGGGAACCCTCCCTGCCACAGATGGAAGTGAAGCAGCACTATTTTAAAATCTTAAAATTGTTAATGAGCTTGGGATTATTTCTATTTTGTAAGATGTTTTAAGATTCAATGAAATAAAGCAATGAATTTATGGGTGGTTTTTTCCCTTTAAACCCTGATTTACAAGTGTAGATATTTTTCAGTAGTCAAAAATACTGAATGGGGTTTCAACTGTTAGGTTCTAGAGTTTCAAAAATAGCATTAGTAATTTTTAATAATGATACTTAAAATGGGAAAGCATTAGAAAAAATTGAACGTAAAAACCTATTGCCCTGGCTGGTGGCTCAGTAGACAGGAGCCAGCCTGCGAACCCAAAGGTTGCTGGTTCGATTCCCAGCCAGGGCACATAACCAGGTCTCCAGCCAGGTCCGTAGCTGGAGGCAGGTGAAAGGCAACCACACATTGATGTTTCTCTCCCTCTCTGCCTCCTTTCCTTCCCCTCTTTCCAAAAATAATAAATAAAATCTTTGAAAAACTAAACCTATAGAGAGATAAAGTTCCCTGTCTCTTCTTCCAACCTCCTTTAACATATAAAATAAATTTGTTTGATTTAGCCAGTTTGTATTTATGATAACCTTTGTATTTATTCCAACCAAGAGAATTAAAAAATAAAGTTTTACATGTCATTTTTTCTTATTACAGAAACAGTTTGATTTTAAGAAGTGTTGAAAAGCTGCCTCTTGAAGTTCCTTTGTTTGTTCCCTAATAATCACATTGAAATGGTGAAAACAAATAGCTTAAATTAAAATGCGATTGTTGGTACCAGTTGAGAGAAGGATTAACTAACAGTTCATTTATGTGACCTAGAAAATAAGGAGCTAAGAGGACACTGCTTTTTGCAGTGCCTGGAAAGCACTCTAAAGGGGAGACTTAATGCTTAGCAGGAGCACCCCTACTCCCAGTTTTACCTTCACAAAACAAACAAGAACTGAAGGATGAGCTGCAGAGTGATTCTACTGCCCTTTAGGATGTGCTTCTAGACAGGCACTACTCTGGAGATTTGAGCTAAGCGAGCAGAAAACCATGGTTTTTTTTGGAGCCTGGTAAAACGGTAGCAAACAACTTTTATATTGAATCAGTAAATCTTTTTCAAGTCCCTACTCAGGGTCCTAGGTATGAGCCATGGCTCAGTTTCCTCACCTGTGAGAGTGCTTGTGGGACTTTGAATGTTCATTGCTTGTAGTTGTTTGAATAGAGGGGAGAGTAAAGGCAGCCAGGAATGACTGTCTTCTCAGCCCTCACCCTCGCCTGTTTCTCAGGAAGCGGGTCCTTTGCTGCCCCAGGCCAATGCGCATGTACAGTTCCTGGTTTAAATATGTTTCTTTTCCCCTGACCAAAGTACATTGTCCAGAGCGTTCCACAAAGAGGTATCTGGGTGCAGGAGATGCTCGTCTGCACTGGTACCACTGCCTCACTCCTCCATGGTAAAGTAACTCAATGGGGGATTGGGTTCTTAACCTAGAGAATATTATTTCTTTTTAATTGTATTTATCTGTAATGAGATGAAATTCATATAAGAAAATTGAACAGTGTAAAAATCAACAGTTCAGTGGCCTTTAATCCATTCATCCATTCACACGGTGTTGAGCCGCTGCCACCTCTTCACTGGTCTCAAAGCATTTTCATTTCCCCCAAAGAAACCCCTGTATCCATTAAGCATTGGTAATTCCTATACTCTCTTCCCACAGCCCCTGAAAACTAGTAATCTGCTTTCATCTCTCTGAATATATGGTTTTGGATATCTCATTTACTGTAAATGGAATCATATACTATGTAGCTTTTGGGGTCTGGCTTCTTTTACTTAGCATGTTGTAGCATATATGAGCCATTTTGTGACTGAATAATGTATGGACATGCCATAATTTCTTTATCAGTTCATCCGTTTGGGCCTTTTCTACTTCTGATTATTGTGAATGATGCTGCTATGAACATGAGTGTATAGTATTTGAGTCCTTGTTTTCAGTTCTTTTGGGTCCATATCTAGATAGAATATAATAACAAATTCCTTTTGGGTATATTCATGAGCTGTTTAAATAAGATGTTTTTAAATGCATTGTTAGTCCAACTTAATACTGTTAGGTGAAGGAGAAACTTGTAGCATATATGCGTCTCTTGGGCTTTTCCCCCTCATTTCCTCTGTGAAGCCCACCCGACTACTAACCTGTCTTTCAGTATCTCCCCTACCCCCATTTCTGGTATTCATTCTTAAATAGCTTTGGATTTTATGCCAAAAGACCTTATTGACAGATTCTGTGACTACCCTAGTGTTCCAATCCAATGCTATCCTTATTTTATTTTATTGCTCTAATTGTTCCAGAATGGTTCATTGAGACTTCTCTCAGATTGCCCCTCACCACCGCCTTTTGACATGGTCCCATCCTTTCTCATTTTGTGATACCCCCAGATATTCCAGGCTTATCTTGTATATTTTTTTGTGATAGCCCTGGAATGAATCACTTCTTCAAGCACCCCAGATCTTTCTATTGGAGAATGATGTTTAGAAACCAATATCTGTATGTTAGGTGTACATGTTGCAACTGGCGTGCCATTGCTTCTATCTTCCACCGTTTTTAAAGTGAGCCCCCCCCCCCCCCCCCCCCCGTGGACATGGATGTGGTAAGACCAGAAGTTGCTCTTGAGACTGCTAGGTAATAAATCACTTTGATTAGGCCACTTATTACTGAGTTGTTAAAAATTAGGCAGAATGGGAAGCCTTTAGGCAAGTAAGTATTTTGACCATAAGTGGAATGAGTTAACTTTTTATGGAAAAGTGATTTTATATTGAAAGACCTATGTTTGCATTCAGATATCCCTAGCATTCTCATATTTTTATTCATTTTTAGTTCATTCCATAGTTTGAGGTCATGAGAATAACTTTTGGTTCTCTATTAGTTATAGAAGGTAAAAATTTGATGAATACCTATTAGAATGTTTTACTCATTCTATAATAAACTCATTTTATTTTTGCATAGGTCTTTATGTAGCACAAAACTTGTGATAAATTATTTATGTCCTTATCATTTTATTTATGTAATCTTATAGTCAGAGGACATTGATAAAATATTTTTATTACTTGTAAGCATAGAGGGCCTTTTTTTCTTGGAGATTCATTGCAATTTTTTTGACTGCCTTTAATTCTTGCAGAGTAAATCTTGCCTGGATGAAATTACAGTGTGACTATTTTTTTTTCCCTCTGTAATTTTCCATATTTCTTATACCTTAACTTTTTTAGTCTGCAGCTTCTGTGATAATTAAGCATGGAGTTAAGGCATTTTATGTGTGATTGGTAGGATTATAATAGTTATAAAGTGTATTCATCTTTGATGGTAATGATCTTCCCAGGCATTTTCCTCTATCTCAAAACTCATTCTTGGGTCTTACTACTTGTTTCTTATAAATAGAGAAAGAGTCTTTTGTTCCACTTTCAAAATATAAATGGAAGAGGAGGTTTTATATCAGAATTTGAAAGATGAATCTTTTCTAAGGGCATTGTGTAAGAAATGTCCATGTTCTTGCCACTATGGTACACTTTAATTTGGGAATGGGGTTAGGTATAATGTGGTGTCAACTATGACTAGCAAATAAAGCTTGGTGTTGTAATGTTTAGGAAACATGGCTGGCTGGCTGATTTAAATGCATAAATTTTCTTTATGAGCAATAAGAAACCTTGAAGAACTTAAAAGTAATTTTGATAAGTAATCATTGTATGATTACTTGGAAGAATTTCCTAAGAACAGCTTTGTGTGTCTTTCACTGAACTTTAAAATTACTGTAAGAGTTGTTCCTGGCACCTATATAGATTCTAATTAAGTAGAGAAACACATTAACATTCAGCATTTCTTTACTCTTAATACTTCTTATGTTGAACATGTTCTTCTCTACATTTCCTTAGTTCTAGAATAGAGAAATATGTATCCTACTATTAAAATAATAAATGCATTTGCTTATATTTTTCTCTTTTAAAAATTCCCAAATTATCTTGAACTTAACCATGCTTGATTTTTTGTAGTTAAGTGATGGTTGGGGAGTTAGGTAGAGAGTCAGTGGCTCTTGATTTCAGCAAAAAGCCACCTCATCCTATAGTATCTTGACTTTGGAGTACCAGTGCATAGATGCATTAGTGCCTAAGGTAAATATTAGAGCTAATATTCAAAATACCAAACAAATATAGTACTGATTATTCTTATTCTTTATTCCATTTCTTTCATGGAGACAAGGTAGATAATGATGATGATGATGCCAATAACAACCATTTATGAATAGGCACTGTATGCCAGGCCTTGTATTGGACAGTTTGCACATACCTTCTAATTCAATTCTGTTAGAAACCTTTTGATGTTTTAGAAATGGAACCCATGCTCAAAATATGACCTTGCTAAGATTACACAGCTAGGAGGTCAGAAAACTGAACTTTGTTTGAGTTCAGTGCTCATTCCTTATACTATGGCTGTCCTCATGGCACCAAGATGAGAATGTCTTTATGATTGCCTTTCCTTCCAATTATTTTTAAATTTGTAAAATACTTCAGAATATTTTAAAATGTTAGTTTTGGGGGAGTTCAGCTATTGTCAGGCCTTTGGTTTCTAGATGTAAAATACTAGGCATTTTCCTTTCATATGGTAAAATCATGATATTTCTTAAGGCTGAATATGACTTTTCTCTTGGACTTTCTTACTTTCTGTGAGTGGAAACTTAAGACTTTGGGCTAGTGGAGTATAGTATTTAATGAAAGAGAAAATAAAGCACTAAACATGACAGTATGTAGACATGGGCATGAGTCAGTTGTAACGGCTTTGACCTTTTTTGCGAATGCTCCTGGCTTCACCCTGTACCCAGTAACTGTGTGGAGTTTGGATTTAGGAAGCCCATCAAAATGATGCAGTTAGGAACTTGTCTGGGATAAGCCCTACTCTAACCCCACTTCCATTTTTCCTTCCTAAATCTCTAAGGTGTAAGTTTCTGTTTATACTGTGATCATGATGAGGTCTTCCTTTGAAAGAAGGGAGTCTTGAAAGGAGGAGGGGGGTGGATTTTCATCTGAGATATAATTAAAAACCTGCCTTACAGGTTCTGGACAGGAGGGGTTGTAGGTGTTGGGCTTAAGATATAAAATGGGTTTTGCTGTGATTTGGGAATGATCTGGGACTTAAAGGAGCTATCCACCTTATGTAGTCTGAAAGCATCCTTCTTGGTTTAAGAAGAGAAGTGGTGAAGATCATAAACACAACAATCACAAATAGCTTAAGTGCTAAGAGACACTATTTGGCTCTTGAATTTAAGTATTAAAAAATCACATGACATTCGTCTGAGGGATGCTTAGAATATTAGTCGGGAAATGAATCGTTAGAGTATTTCATATTATACTATGTGTGACTCAGGTGGGTAACAGGACCACCCACTTACAAGTAATCTTTTAGAGAAAGTGCTTGTCTTTGTATTAACAGACTACGTTGGCAAGAAGCAGTTATTCTTGGTCTGTTTTTTGGTTGGTGCTGGGAAGTATCTTATTACTTTATACCTTAAATCACACCTAAAGGAATGACTAGAAAATGAAATGGCAGGGAAAAGGTTGTTGTAATCAAATATGTGCTGTTTGTAGACTCTTAAAATTTGGGGGGAATTGACTTAAGTAGAACTTACTGGAGCTGGCCTCCCTGAGGTCAGATACACTATGGCATTCATCTTTTATCATTTGAATTTCTTTGTGGTAGGACATTTGGATCCTTTGACCCTGGTGCAGGGAGAAATTAAGTGTTCATGGAAGGAGCATGAATTCTACCCTCCTTTCTGTGTGTGGGTATCTTGAGAGGAAGGTCCCAGGTAATGGCCAGTCATGGGATGATAGAGACCATCTCTCTCTGCTCCCTTTTGGTTCTTACCCTTTCCTCTGATTTGTTTGCACTCTTTGCTTGGCCTAACACTCCTATTCATTGAATCTATTGCTCTTATCAAAACCCAGGGATACAGAGGTCAGCTTTGCAGGCAGGCTGTTTTGTTTTGTTTTAAGATTTTATTTATTATTTTTCAGAGAGAGGGGAAGGAAGAGAAGCAGAGAGGGAGAGAGACATCAACATACGGTAGACTTTCACCTGCCTCCCTCTATAGACCTGGCTGGAGACCTGGCTTGCAACCTGGTTATGTGCCCTGACTGGGAATAGAACCAGCGAACTTTGGGTTCGCAGGCCAGCACCTTATCCACTGTGCCACCAGCCAGGACTAATGCAGGCAGGCTTTTTGTGTATGACTTGGTTTGATGGTTTCAGATTGTGTATGTTTCGAGTAGGTATGGAATAGTGAGGAAAGCTCTGAGTCCATTTTTGAGATTGGGACTTAAAAAACAGGGCTGCATTAAAGCTCGGAAGAGGATTTCTCAGTCATTGGTCATTGGAGACACTTTTTGACAATTTCTGAGATAGTAAAGCTATTTTGAATATGTAATAAATGCAGGAGAGTTTTAAGTTGCATGGCATGTGATGCTATGAATGTGAGCTAAAAATGCTAATTAATGTCAAGATTTTTTAACTTCAAATTGCCTTGTTAATGTGCAATAGAAGATTTTTTTTAATGGGGCCATAGTTCATATGCTATTTGTGTATTTTTCTATACAGCATTATTTTATATGAATGCTTCATATAATGGTCATATAATAGTCATTTTTATTAGGAACCTAATACTTTATACTGTGGTTCTTCCTAAGCTATTTCCTCAGTATTTAATATTTATTTAGTTTAGTTTTGTTTTTACCATGATAAATATTAAGGGATATATATGTATATATATGGATATATTCTGTATTAAAAAATATTTACTTTACTTATTTTCAGAGAGAAAAAAGGAGGGAGAAAGAAAGGGAAAGAAACGATCAGTTGTTTCTCACATGCCCCCAGCAGGAGACCTGGTCCACAACCTAGGCATATGCCTTGATTGGGACTTAAACTTGTGACTTTTCAGTTTGCAGGTTGGCACTCAGTCCACTGAGCCACACCACCCAGGGCGGGATGGTCTTATTGTGGTAATTATTGAGAATCTGCTGTGTCACTGCCACACATGGCATCAGTTGCTGTGGCAGCTGATACAGAGATGAATAAGACACAAAATGCTATAGGAGATTGGAGGAATGAGAGATGCTCTGTCTAGTGTGGTCAAGGAAGGTTCCATGAAAGCATGGCATTCATGGAACTTGAATGGGTCTTGAAAAATGAGAGGAGTGGTACGAATTGCAAATATAGGAAAACTAAACTCCAAGCAGTGGAGTAGGCAGTTTCCAAGTGTTGTGGCTGGAGTATATAAGGTTCATCTGCTAATAGTCTGAAATACATTAACCATAAAATATCTTGCTATAAGAATGTGTCCTGAATATATTTTAGAAAGAGTGCACTACAACTGTATAATAAAAATGTTGTCAATGAAATGCTATGTACAGAAAGTACAAAGTCTGTCCAGAAAAAGTCTAACCATTGTTAATATAGTGAGAAAGGTTTGCATGTCAGCATCGAAACCTCGTAGCCAAGGAGGGTGGACTGGAATGCACATGTGTGAACAATACGCTTCACTGTACTGGTGAGAGTGGTAGACACCTTTGAGTGAGCATGTGTACTGTGTGGCTCTCACATTCAAACTGACTGACCAAGTAGAGCAATAATTCTGCATCAGATTTTGTGATAAGCTTGAACATTCCTCTGTGGAAACTATTCAGATGATTCAGAAGGCCACAGCTATGACAACCCATGATTGGCAGCTTCATCATGAGAATGCACCTGCTCATGCATCATGTCTCATGCAGTTTTTTGGCAAAAACGTCCAATTACTCAGGCAACTCGGCTTCCCCTACTGGCCAGATTCAGCACTCTGTGACTTCTGGCTTTTCCCAAAACTAAAATCACCTTAGAAAGGGAAGACATTTCAGACCATTGATGAAATTCAAGAAAATACAGTGAGGCAGTTGATGATGATTGGGAGAACTGTGTGAGGTCCCAAGATGCCTACTTTGAAGGGGACTGGAGTGTCATTGTTCTGTGTACAATGTTTCTTTTATCTTCAAGAAATGTGTGGCGGGATACTAACTTCTATTTGCTGATCCCCTTTTAATTTCTGTTAACAGTGGTTCTTTAGACCAGTCTTATGAGGGAGACTTAATATCTGGTTTCCAAGTGATGAAAGGGAGAAATTAAAATGTTATTTTCCATAAAATAATAGGAAGTCATCAACATCATATGTATGGGCAGACTCTAGCTCATTCAGCTATTCATGAATGGATCAAGTATTTGAAGGATAGTTATGTGCTTGATGGGCCAGTGCTAGAATAAGAAAAGACCCTGTCCTCTAAAGAAACTGCATTAATTGAAGAAAGAACCCAAATGAACAGCCAAAACAATAAAAACAAAACCTCAACAGTTTATTAAGCTTTTTCCAGTTATGCATAAGGTACTATGGCACCACAAGGAAATGATATCTAAAACTGGTAGGGGGCATCCGGGAAGACTGCCTGGACCAGGAAATGCCTATATTGAGTCTTTAAGGGTGGGAAGAGAAGCAAGTGAGTGATCAACCTTGGCAAAGGCATAAAGGGGTAAGGCAACATTAAACACTAGGCAGCTAGTATTTAAACTCTTCCATGCAGCTGGAGAGGTAGAGACCAAACAAATGGCTGTGAATGCCATTCTGAGTTTAAAAAAGAAACATGATTAAAATTACCCAGGAAGTAAATGGGATGGTCATGGCTAGCAATGTGGATGGAGCATAGTGACAGGGATCAGAGAGGATAGTGAAGGAGACATTCTTGATAGACCACTCTCCTTTAGTGCTTTGTTAAATGGGGTATTGGACAGCTTACTCAAGAGAGCCTTTATGCCCAGAATGGTATGCAAGTGTGGCTTTGTAAGTGAATGAATACCTACCTGGCAAGAACTATTCTATTATGGGTTATGCTATGACCAGGATGGGAAAGATGAATGGTAACAGGCTTGTTTCTGCACACCAGATGGCCTTTGGGAGAGCTTCAGGCCCGCATGTCCTGAGTCTCCCTTATAGAGGGAGTGATAGTTAAATAAGGCTTACCACTCAGTGAACTCTGGTTCTGGGTTTTAACTATTCAGCTAATTTTACCAAATTAATATGAGTATGTTTTCCTATTTAAAAGACCATGGGGGGGGGCGGGGGGGAGACCATAGGAAGAAAGACAAAAACAAAAATCAACAAAACAATCCCCCCAAACAAAATAGAAAACTACAAGGGAAGAAAAACTATGGAACTTTCCCCATATATTTATGTGTTATGTATAAAAATAAAAGATGCCATATAAGTCATTATGTTCATATGACCACTGCAGCTGGAAAGGAGGACCACAATCAGTGAACTTTGAAATAACCAAATCCCTGTGTTTATGTAATTACCTTTCTAATAGTTGGAGAAGATATGACAGGCTAGTGAGTGGTTTTCAAAACTAAGAAGAAACTGGTGAATGAAATGTAGTTGACGGCTCAGATTTTTATTTTGAAATGCTTTATGCCCAGGGAAAATGTTGGGGCTAGGATTTAAATTTCAATTTTTATAAGTTTTCATGGGGCATTCTTTAAAACTGTGTTTTAGACTAATAATTAGTAAATGTTACCCTCTTTCATATTCCTTAACTTTTTTTCCATGCTGTTGGGTCAGTCAGAATGGCACTAAAGTTGAACCTGGTGAATCACGAGCCACTTGAAAACAGACAGTTAAGTCTGCTAAACACAGGTTCGATTGGGTGCCTCTCCTGTGGGCTTGTTGGTTCTTGTACAGATTCCTGCTTCTACTTAATTCCAGGATCAGCTACATGCCTGCCTCACCCCAGTCCAGGAGGGCCAGCCTACTTTCTTCACTCAGCCCAGAGGTAGCATTCTGGAAAAATTCGCTTCCAGGGCTGTAAGAACCTCTAACTTCTTCCCTTCCTTGTTCTCCTAAATTACTGTGATGGGAGGAAATATCATGGTAGGGTGGTTTTATGCAAAAAAAAATTGCTGAAATGGATGTGATGTTGAATTTAAGCTGATCTCCAGGAAGCACCATAACAATTCTTGTTCATGGTCCTGACCCCCTTATCTAGTTGTCTGTAGGATAGCATTTGTTTTTCTTTTTAAAAATCTGTGGGTGGGGGCGGTTTCAGGGGGTGAAGAGAGGGAGGGAGAGATTCAATACCATGGAGTCTTTGAGGGAAAGAGCATAAACATTTCAAAATTGAAACATGAATTACTTCATTTGATGTATATCACATTCTACGTAACAATAGAACAATGCTCCTTTATTAATATTTGTGTATTAAACCTACAAGTAGTATTTTAAATGTATAAAATCACAATTGACCAATGTTATAAATAGAAAAATATCCTTGTTTTAGGGCATGTGAGGTGAGGATGGCTAACCGGAGAACATTTGCATGTGGGCACTACCTACAAAGTTCAAGTTGAAAGGGTGGGCTATAGCTGCAGTCTCTACGCCAGGAATAGTGCACTCATCACCCAGGCTGATTTGGTCAGGCAGTCCTTCCTCAAGCCAGTGGATAAACAGACTTCATAAATTGTTTACAAAAGGTTTTCAGTTTTTAGGGTGTGACTGTTGAACTGCACCTGAGAAGCTAGCTAGATGAAGCCAACTCATAAAGTTACCTAAGAGCCTCCACCCCAGTTGATGGTCCAGATTGTCTCCAAGGGAAGTAAATGAAGCCAGTGTTAAGACTTTGAGTGGGAATAAGGCAGTGATGGTAATGCATAATGGGTGCATTCATACACAGCACTTGAGTACATTTTCTTGGATGGAAGCATGGGAAATAGCACAGGAGCACTCACTCACGCTTCTTACTCGCTTTCTGGGTCACTGGTGGCCGCCTATGCACTTCCTTGCCCAGCTACACATTGGTACTTGAGCCTTTATAAGACCATGGAAAATCTTTATGGTCTGCCCTGGCTGGTGTGGCTCAGTTGGTTGGAGTGTTGTCCAGTGCACCAGAAGTTTGTGGGTTTGATTATCGATCATGGCACGGAAATAGGTTGCTGGTTCCATCCCCCATCAGGGAGCCTACAGGAGATGGCCAGTTAACCTCTCCCTCTCTCTCTCTCTCTCTCTTTCTCTGCTCCCCCCTCCCACTTTCCCTCCCTTCCTCTCTCACTTGCTCTCTCCCCCTCTCTCTTCCCTCCTCATTTCTTCTCTAAGAAGAAAGAAAAACAAAATCCTTATGTTCTGAGAATCCAAAGGGGAAAAAACTTGACCTCTTAATTCTTCAGAAAGTTGGTTGAAACAGTAACAAAATTTTTTAAAAGGCCGTCTACATATATAAATAGTTGGCTTTGATCAGAATAAATTTACCATGTAATAAAACTGATAATTGTGGTGGTATTACAATGACAATATTTTAATTTAGAAAGTACTTTGATAAGTTTATAGTTTATAAATTATATTGATTTGTTTATAAATTCTTAGGGAATTTCTGAAACTTCAACTGATTGATGCCTCAAATGCGTTTAGAATAAATATAACAGACATTGATCCTAAGTTCGTACTTTGCCTTTTAACCCATTGGAACTTCTTTTATTTCCTTTAGTGTACTTAAGTAAAATTTGGGAAAGCTTATAAATTCCCCAAAAAGATAACTCTAAATAAAGGAGAAGTAGATCAATATCTTAATTTGGAACTATGGCAAAATTAATTTTTGCGAGGAGCAAGTATTTTCTGTTTATTAATTAAAATTAGTAAAATACCTAAATTGCATGTAAATTCTACCACTCTATAACACTTTTTAAATTTTGTATATACTTTAATTACATTTTATTTGTGTGGTATATATTTTATTTGGAATAACACTTTTAGTTACCACAGTTTTCAACTCATTTTCAAAAGGCCTTTACAATTACAATGATAAATAATATTCAGTCATATCAATGTACTATAATCTATAAAACATCTTTCTCATTTTAAAATGTAGATTGTCTCTATAATTCTTTGCTACTTCAGATATCATTATAGTGAAATCTTGAGGCCATGATAAATTACTTCCTTGGTATTATTAATTCAGAAGAATAGGTCAAAGGTATGAATGTGTTTTGATTTGGTGAGTTTTGAGTTTCTCAAAGATTCTTTCTAGATTATAAAAATAATACATAATCATCCTAATAAATTAGAATGTTGTGAAAGTATATAAAGTAAAAGTTAAAATTCTCTGTAGTACCTCAGTCCCATTCTCCAGTGGGAGCAAAGGTTGTGTGGAAGAAGGAAAGAGGGTTCTGAGCAGCACCATGATGTGGAAGTGGTGACAGTGAACTAGATAATTAAAAAATAAAATGAAGTACTGGTTTACTTGTATGATTTTTAAAATGGAATCTAAGCAGGTCCCTCTTTGGGCAAGACATAGAGGTGTCCATGTTGTTTTACCAACAGCTGGTTTGACAAAGTGCAGGTTCCCATGTCAGATAATGTTAAATGATATCTGTGCCCCCTTGACTCTGATTAAGAGAGAGCTGGACGCAGGAGGCCCAGCTTGCCTGGGTTTGAGGGTCATTGAGGCCTCCGTGTACATAAAGGGAGAATCATATATTCCAGGCCCTGGAGTGATGACTAGACTTGGAAAGCTGGGAGGGTCCCTGGTGGCAGTTCAAGTGTAGTAAGCAGTGAATAGGCTTCTGGCTGCATGTCTGTGACCTGAATGTCTTTGAAATTTGATTTCATCTTCTCCACCCATAGCAGAAATCAACTTCATAGTCTTTTCTGTTTTTGTGGGAATTTTGGCTGAATAAAGGGAGAAAAGCCAATATGTAAAACCACTCTACAAATGCATTAATTTCTTTCCCTCATGCTTAGAAGAATAATGCAGTGGTGTTTTCCTGTTTGATTGTTTCATTAAATTGTTTTGAATTATTTGTCTCCAAAAAGGGGCATCTTCTATGTTCTCTATGCATTCACTTTGCTACTGTGGCCTGAAAATAATTAGGCCACCTTATAGCTCTCCCAACAGCCCTGTCTCCACCTCTGTACCTGAAGGGGAGGCTGGCCTGATGTGCATGGTGGATTTTCGGCCTTTAGAGCTGTTAACTATTAGTTCCCAGAGTTCCATTGGCTAGTTTTGGGTCCAGCCCATATTTCTATCTATAAAGACAACAGGCAAACTAGGGAATCTTTTGGTTAGTCACAGACACAGTTGCCACCAAGCAGACAGTCTTGCTAACTGGGCTAGGTTCCTCATTGACTCTGCATTATTTTCCATTTTTTAAATTGATTTTCTAGACTTAGCTCCAAGATTCTTTCTAGGACATAGATGGGAAGAGGGTGGAGGCCTCAAGTGATGGCCAAAATTGGAATGAAAATCAAGAGACCTATGTTCCCTGTTGATCATATTTTTCAGACAGGTCTTAGGTCTTGCTCCCTGCACAGAAGCTGGATTCCTAACAAAGAATCCACTGAGAAGTTATGCTTCACTTCACTTTTTAATAAAATAGAGTATCTATTTCATTACATAGCAATATGTCTAAAATTCAGAACCTCAGATACTAATTCTCTTACCTTCAGATGATAACATCATTTAATTTCCCTGGAATTAAAAAAAAGAAAAGTAAAGAAAAAAAGAAATGTTTTCCCCTAAGTTGGTGAGGAAAATAGACATAAAAGTCCAGGAAGCACAGAGTCCCAAATAAATTGGACCCAAAGAGGACCACACCAAGACACATAGTAATTAAAATGCCAGAGGTTAAACATAGAGACTCGTAAGAGCAGCAAGAGAAGAGCAGAATTTCCTACAAAGGAGTTCCCATAAAACTATCAGCTGATTCTCAAAAGAAATTTTGCAGGCAAGAAGGGGCTGGCAAGAAGTATTCAAAGTGATGAAAAGCAAGGACCTCCAACCTAAATTACTTTATGCAGCAAAGCTATCATTTAGAATGGAAGGGCAGATAAAGTGCTTTCCAGACAAGGTAAAGCTAAAGGAGTTCATCATCACCAAGCCATTATTATATGAAATGTTAAAGGGACTTATTTAAGAAAAAGAAAACCAAAACTATAAACATTAAAATGACAACAAACTCAACTATCAACAACTGAACCAAAAATATAAAAACAGAAACAAACTAAGCAGTCAGAACAGAAACAGAGTCATAGGTATGGGGATCATTTGGAGGGTCATCAGCTGGAAGGGGGAGAATGGGGAAAATGATACAGGGATCAAGAATCATAACTTGTAGGGACAAAATAGGCAGGGGAACATTAAGAATAGCATAGGAAAGGATGAAGCCAAAGAACTTCCCATGCACAACCCATGGACATGAACTAAGGTGGTGGAGGTTGCTGGAGGGAAGGGGGGTATCAGGTGGAGGGGAGCAAATGAGAAAAAATTAGGACAACTGTAACAGCATAATCAATAAAACATACTGTTAAAAACGGAATATTTGATATATTTGTAGGAGTAGAGGAAATGCAACAAAGACTCGGCTTTTATAATACACAGAGATGTTTCCCCTTTCACTGTCTTTTCTAGCTTCCTGGGAGCAATAAACAACAATGACCACTGTCATAGATAAGCTGCCCCATTATGTTGGACAGGAGTTATATATTCAGGTTTCAAGTCATTATCATCTCCAAAAACCACCTTTCATTGGAGTGCAGTCTCACTGTTTCACAGTAAAATTGCATTCTCCTGAAATTAGAAGAACTTGAATAAAAGCTAAGAGGCCCAAGGATTTTTAGGTACTAATTTAGTGACAGGGTCTATTGGCACAAACCTTCTATTTATTCATATTATTAAAAGTGTAGTAATAGGCCATGCTAGTGCCTCAGTGGATAGGCACCGGCCTGCAAATCCAGAGGTCACTGGTTCAGTTTGAGCCAGGGCCCATAACCAGGTTGCAAGCCAGGTCCCCAGCCAGGTTCGTAGCTGGAGGTAGGTGAAAGGCAGCCATACACTGATGTTTCTCTCCCTCTCTGCCTCTCTCCTTGCCCTTCTCTCTAAAAATAATGAATTAAGAAATCTTAAAAAAAAAAAAAAAAGTGCAGTAATAGAAATGAAAGCTACTTTAATGAACAAGGAATGAGATCATTAAATATAACTAAAGATATTTTAAATTTAAATATAAATACCATGTATTTTCTGTTTAGGGTCAGGTAAATATCTAAACTATCTTATCCTGAATTCTGGTCTCAGAGGAAAAGGTGATTATTACAAAGAAGATAGTTTAGTATTATCAGGCCCATATTCAAAGAAAGCAATGAGATTCTTTGGAACAACACTTTAGTCTTCTTTATTTTTAATCAGAGATTTCCCTGGGCCCTTTTGTTAGTAATCCCTGGGCCCATTTGTTAGTATTTAAATTTAAAATATATTTAGTTATATTTAATGATCTCATTCCTTTTTCATTAAAGTAGCTTTCATTTCTATTACTGCACCCTTATCCTCTACTCTGCCTTTGTTTTTATCATTGGCATCTCCTGTAGCTAGTTTAGGCCAATACCACTAACAAAGGGGGCAACAATCAGAGGGTACAAATGCATATCCAGAGGAGAACTGGAATGCACACGACTTTGCTCCAGGAGTGAGCTGGAGTGCACAGGTGGCCTTGAGGAGGTGAGCCACTGCCCACCCCCACCAGGCCCTTAGTCCCATCAGGCCCTACTCGTTCCACCTCCCGGACGTTTGCGGTGCTTCACGTTCCCAGTCATATTTCACCTATCTTCATCACCTCGACCATGTGACTTGGGTGTGCACATGTCTGCACTGTAAAAATGCAATGTTTGAAAATAAAATCTCTTTATTTGCAAAATGAACATACAAAATGAACGCCAACCCACCCACCCTTTTTATACTCTGCTAATAAGAAACTATTGGGATTTTGTGTATGCGTGTGCGCACACTTTTGGCAGCTCAGTGCCAAGTGTAGTGACTCTTGTGTAGGGTTGAGAATATAATTTTTATAATCCGTATTTTTAAAATAGCTGATTATTGGTGGTAAGAAAGGGAGTTTTGGGATGAAGCCTGAGATGTCCTAGTGATGAACTCTCATTGGGTGTCTTTAGCTGTGCGATGGTGACAATGCAGTGGGCAGCATGTAGGCAGGACTTACTAACTACACACGGTGCATGCTAAAGGGTGATCAGGTAGCCAACACTGGCCTATGTATTTCTTCAGGGAGAGAGGAGAACCTTTGGGATTTAAATATTGTCATCTTCATGCCTGTTGCCTTAACAGTTTATACTCTGTCTTTGAACAAGGAAATATATATTTTTTCAAATTATATAAAAATGTATAATTTAAAAACATAAGTCATTTATCTAGAAATGAAGTGTGAAAAACAACGCAACACAATTTTTTTGTGGGATGGGAGAGGAAGAAGTAGTCCGCTCTGTTGGGGAGGCTGGAGGCATTTGACCAGACCTCTTAGGAGGCCATCCTGGAGTATGAAGATATAAGCGATCATGTTTCTTTGATGATAACAGCAATATTGACCCCAGTGTGGACCATTGGCAGTTCTGCTAACAAGTTAACAAGCGGAAAGGGGACCCCAAGAGTCTCAGGCAAGAGTCACCGTGGACTGTGATTATGTGTGCCTAGGGCTACATGATCAGGTCCCAATGGGAGCATCATATGATCACAGCAATGGATTTTGTTTATATGTCCCCTATCTTGTTTCAAGGGGGAAAAAAAGGTTATACAAAATAAAAGTAAAAATCAGTGGGGAAGGATATTGGAACAGAGGGAATAGCAAGAAGAGGGAATGAGGGCTAAAGATAGAGACAGCGTGTGTTGCGGACAGTCTTGTGAGTACACTGGAAATAGACCACTGAGGGCAAAGAGGGAGTCGTGGCCAAATCCGTAGTTCACAGGGCCTTTGGATTCAACACACTAGCTATTCAAGAAAAGCCCACAACACAGGGAGCAAGTGGGCCATGCTGGCCATGGCACGCTGATAGTAAGTGCAGCTGAAACTGCCATTCTGTCGATGGGGACCCTGTTGTGCTCATTTTTATTTACCAGTTACATAGAACAATGCATAGACGGCAGACTGACTATTAGTAACATTTTTCCTCTTCTCAGTGTGAGATGATACTTCAAAGGAAATGAAGAACAGGACATTTAAAACTTTCCAAACTCCATCTTAGAAATAATGGGGCCATAGCTCTTAAATGTTTGTGACTTTCTGGTGTAAAAAGGACTGTCTTCACTAGGTGGCAGTGTCAACAGCCTTTTGGGGATGTTAAATAGGATCATGAATCAAAGCAGGGAGAATGGGGGAAATAGGGAAAGCATTGAATGAAGCATACAGGATCTCATTTATACACCCTACACAAAAAATAATTAACCATTTCCTCTTCCGTTTTTCTCTTGGGGCCAGGGAGGCAGTACTGCACTTAGTGGCCGCAGCCCTGCCTGTGTGACACTGTTCAAAGCAGTTTTCCTAGCAGTGTCCTCAGCTTTCCTGCAGCCAGAACAAGTTTCCAGCTACCTTTCTTTGCTGCTTTGAACCTTCAGATGTTGCAGGGCAGGAGTTACTGACAAAAGTTCTGGGACCAGCTGCGGAATAATGGCATATCGATACAGTGCAAAAATGTTTAATAAGTGGGAGTAATTTTTAAACCCTCCGTGTTTGCTCATTTCTCATTTCTAGTATCAAAGCTAAGTGGCCTCTCTCAGGAAATGAAGTAGTTTATTTCTGTTTATTTAAAATCTCTTGCCTGTTTCCACCTTTGAGGAGAGGTTACCCACTGTTTCATAGCTTTTTAAATGAAAAAGTTAAACTTAATTTTAAATTAGGTTTAATGGTATAAAATGAAGGGTATTTGTGGACTTTTAGGATTTCTGTAGTGTATCTTGGGCAGCACAGGAGAAGTAATAGAAAATTGATCTCTGTCCTGTTCCTCCTGGCTCTTAGCAGCACTGCTGGTATCCTGAGGAGGACAGATCTTCCTCGTGGGGACCTGTGCTGCATCTTTGGCTCCTGTTCACTTCTAAATGTCGAAGGGCCTCTCAGTCATTGGGACTGCCCAATAACAGATTTCCAGGGTCTCCTTGGAGGGCAGTAGAAGGGGGGAGGTAGTGACATTGTCCAGAGTTGAGAACTGCTAGGACTAGAGGATTTGCTCTAAGTAAAAGAATTTGTGGAATTCAGTGGGCATGGTCTTTTTAAAAAAGGGTGCATTAATGATTTTATATTTTAAAAAATCACAGCAACAACCCTGACACCTTAAACTTCCACTCATTTACATTTATTTATTGGTTGTGATTCAATTAAGTCTACATAAACACAATTTTTACAAAGTATAAACTTAAACATATATAATTTTAGAGCAGACTTTTAATATAACCTTATCAAGTTCTCTACCTTGTACTCCCTATTATTTTTCTTAGTCCACACAACATGTCATATAGTCCATTCTCCTCCATGTGCTTCTTCCTCCCCTTTTAGAAGAAGTTTCTTTGAAAGTTATAACCATTTATTTTTTCTCATGAGAAATTCTAGTATCATTTCCTTGAGATCTATAAAGTATCTTGCATTTTAATTAAAATTATTATACAAATGATCTACAGTTGAATTGTATTCTTTGCTATTTTAGTCCATCTGCCCTCATATGTTCTCTTTTTGTTCAAGTACCCTTTTTCCTCCCTTAAAAATTTTACATGGTGGGAGGAAGGCTTACCTTTGTTCTCTGACCCTTACTGATTTCACCTGCCCATAAGGATGGTTTGCATACCCACATGCTATTCATTTTTAGATTGTGCTAATTGGAAAGAGGAGTAATTTGTTTCCTTTTTCTTTTCTCATCAACTAGACTGAAAATACCACTTGAGCTTAAGGCCTGGGCCTCAGGATTTCTGTTTGCTTCCATGGTACCTAACACAGCTCCTGTCCATAGTGTATCCACTAGGTAAAGCCTTGGTAGATTGTTGTGTTCTCAGTTTACTTTCCTCAGGTGGCCTTCCCTTTGGTACAGTTAACATCAGTTTCTAGATATAGGTCAGGTCACCATAAAGTAGGTCCAAGACATTAGGAGCAAATTTTGTATCTTGCCATTGATGCTTAAGGACAGAAGATAGGCCTAGAAGAGATCCGAAGCAGCACATAACCTCACAAAAGATCCATGAGTAATGAAAGGGAGAGGAGGGAGGACAGCTGCTGAATCCCGGTGGGAGAATGCTGGCCTATTGTGGTCCTTGGTGTGACACTGTGCAAAGGCAGTGCCAGCTGATAACATATGTGGTGCACCTGAGTGATGCCATTTGCTTGCCCAGACAAACCTCTTCATGAGCGAAGCCCAAGGAAAATCACGTTAAGGAGCAGCAAGGACTCTTCTGCACCATCATTCTAATGTTATCTCACCCCCCTTCACCATGATAGCCCAGCTCCACCCCACCCACCCACCCCCCACTGATACTCAATAAAGGAATGCTGTTTAATGCTAACAGGTTCAATCACCAAGATGGAATTTCGAAGGTCAGGTAATCTCGGGGACTTATTTGAGTTACTAGGCTTTTAACTTTTACCCAGTCCCCAAGACTGCCTTATTGCAAGATATATCCGTGGGACCAAGTGGAACTGTCTTGGTAATTACTTCAGTGACTCCTCAGGGGCTAGTTGATACTCTGTTGTCCATGTCAGGAGTGTCAGGAGCCACTGAGTTAAAGATGTCAGATCTTGTGGTGACTGTTAGACTAGACACTTTCCATGTGGATTAACTTGCTATGAAAGTTGCACAGTCTAGATCTTTATTTTACTTTACAGAACCTTTATTGTGTTTGCCACTTCTCCAAGCTGCCATCTAATGTAAGAACTGGTTGTCTCCATACCCTGTAAGGAAATACTTTAGAGTCAATTGATACCTACCAAATTTTACCATTCAGTACATCCTATGTTTCATCCCTCCATCCAGCCATCCGTCCAAGCTTTATTAAGAGCCCTATATGACATTCAACGACAATCAGAATAATACTTATACTACATGACCCCAAATCACAGTGGCTCTCAAAACGGAGATTGATTCTGCAATTGTCCTGCTTTTTCCTTGTGAGTCAGCTGCAACTCTGCCCTGTATTGACCTCAGTCTATGGATAGAGCAGCTCTTTCTGCATCGTTGCTACTCTTCAGAGTGCATGAGAAAAAGAAAATAGGGTGATGTTCCTGGAAGTGACACATGGTCATCATCCAGAGCAACTCACATATGTGAGTTCAACAGGGTTGGGATATGTAATTCTCCCCTGGGAAGGGACCTGAAATTTTGATAAATAGTGATGTTGTCTACCATATGTCTAAAAATGCAGTTCCCACCCTGTAAGATCTTAATATTCTGCAAGAGTAGTTTTTGTTTTCAAAATACAGTACTGTGAGTGGTAAGTCAGTTAGGTTTCCCCCTCTACTCTTTCAAGGAATGTTCTATTATATTTAATAAAGCATATTAAAGTCATGATATATTTGAGGTAACTATTAAGTTATTTCACTGTGACTTAATTTACAATTATGAGTGGCTTCATTTAACAAGTTGTATTCCTCAACTGTCACTTTCTAGCTTTGCTGTTAAAAATTTACTTTTCAATCTGTGAGGGAAAGGACTGGGAAGAAGGAATGAGGGATGGCAAATGTCTAATATCCTGGGTTTTATTTCCTTAATAACCCTCTCCCCCAAATAACTGTCAGCACTTGCTCATATGGGTATATCTGTTTAGTTTTAAAAGTTACTTTTGCTCTTGGCTGGAAGCCAGCTGGGCAGGAAAAGCCCAATGTCTCTATTACAGCTACTGGATGGTGATAAGGAGCCAACTACTCTTCTTTCATCTGGCTGGGGTGGGGAGACCGGTACAAGCAAAATGGGCTGGTTGGAAAAATTGCTTCCTGGGCTGAATGTTTCCCACCATCGACACAGGCAGATAGGCCGATGCTCTGCACCTATCTTCTTTGGCAGAAACTCAGATCAGCAGGCCAGTTCCTGACACATACCTATATGCACTTTGAATTGCTTGTTCTGTTTTCCTCTTTTCTGCTCAGGTTTCTCTCAGGGGTAGGCTACACTGAAGGCTTATCACTTTTGTCAAAAAGAAAACATATTTATAGAAGGGAGTATCTTGCGGAAAGAGGGTGTAGGCAGAGTGGGGGAAGAAATGAATCCTGGCTGTTGTCAATCAACAGTATTTATGGAATCACCTTCCGGATGTCAAGTGTATTATGGGCAGTTATCAAAGAAATAAATTTGGCCCCATCTGCCTTCTGTTATCCACCCTGCACATAGACTTCATCCTGAAGATTATTTCTACCAGTTCTGCCCATGAAGTTCAGCTTCCTTTGGATAAAGAGCGATACTTCTGAGAATAAAATAGATCTAGACCCCATGCAGGGTAAAACTGTGGCATTCATTGAGAATGGTAGAGTTTTTTCAGTTCCAGATCACATTTTTAATGCAAGAAACAGGTATGTCTCATTGTCAAAATAGTTACCAGGGCATAATCCTTTTTTTACACACAGAGAATAATTTCTTAAAATCATGCTCACTCCTAGATGCCTAATTCACTGCTTCACACACCCAGTAGGCCTCGGTGAAATAATTTTTAAATGACAGTTAATGATAGAGGTTGCTCAATTTCAAAAAAGAAAATCTCCAACCACAACCGCCCCAGTTTGTCATCTGGGAAGGGATGCTTTGATTTGGGAGGAATGCCTGTGTGCAGCTGGGTGGGGATGCAGCCTTTTATCATTCGGCTCCTAACCTTTCATATCTGGCCCGAGGCAAAATTGGCTCCACCCTGCTATCCCAAGAAGAATCTGGCTTCAAAATGTTTGAAAAAATGTACCTGCCACCTTGAAATAGAGAATAAACTTGTTGAAGAAGAAAAGCAGAGAATTAATGACCAACCTCTGCATGTGTGGTTACATTGCTGTTTAAGAAAGTATTCTTAAATGTAGATTTAATTTAAACATTTTTTTGAACTTATATTCACTGTCTGTTGGTGGAAATCCACAAGACCCATAGGAGAAAAGAAGTGACCATTGATAAATGACAGGCTCCCCCCTTTTAAAGAAATACCCTGGTCAGTTAGAAGTCCCCTTGTAGGGCTGAATTTGAGTTCTTTCTTCAGAGTCAATCCTTGCCTCAAAGGAGTAGGGGAGTCTTACTGTGCTTTTGAATTTGGGGGGTTGGGGGTTGTATCCATGTCTTGAGAATAGTTTTCTTAAGTGTTATTTTTCAAGCCATACTTAGAGATATCACGATGCCGTATCTCTCATTTATCTAGTTGGGTGGAACGTGAGAGAACAAGGTAGGTTGAAATCAAGGCTTTGGCACTGGCAAAGAGCTGGTGACAGAGCAACTTCTTCCTTAGGACAGGTAGCTAGCTATACATCATTTTCCCTTTATCATCCCATTTGGTCGATCCCAGTTCCTTTAAATTTTGAAAATGTGTATTTGCACAAAAAGAGCTGACATTAGTTTGGGATAGCTAAATCTGTCATTCTTTTAGAATCAAATAAGCTAATATATAATTATCATAGTTTTCCAGTATTCAGCAAAGGACAGAGTAGATCATGATATTTGATGATCCACAGTAATTTTGCCTTTAATTTATGGGGTATACACAGGATACAGAATGCAGATTTCCTGGAGTCAGTCTTACTGTAATTTTCATATACAGTATGAATTCCCATGGTAAACCGTTAAAACTTACTAAAACAGTCATTGGCTATAATTTTAAAATACTTTAAACAGAATCTTCCTCTGGTGGTAGTGTTTTTCCAACTATATGTAGTTGGTTTAAATTCTTTTATTGTATTCTCAGTCATCTGGTTCAGGTCTAGGCAGGCCAGAAGACTTGGTTCAGGTGCTAATGTCTTCTGAAATGCTCCTACTCTCCATTACTCAGTGTCATGAACCGCATCCCGTTCCTTTCCCACCCTTTCCTGGAATGGGACGTTAACTCTTCAACCACCCATATCCTAAAGCCTCCTTCTCAGGCCAAGGTGAGCAACAAGTGATTCTGTGCAAGGAAGAAAAAGGTTCTTTTTTTTAATTAAATAAGGGGACAGAGTAGAATTAGGTATATAAGTTTTGAAGGAATAAGAAGTAGCATTTCTTTTTTCAGTGACTACAGCCCTGTGAACAATTTTACTCTTGACCTAAATATAGGATACCTACCTATTTGCCAATTCAGTTGATCAAATTCCAAATTGAAATTAGTCATCACTTGATTTCTCAGGGTTAAGCCTCTTGGGTCAAATGTTCTCTTTTGTTTTTTCCCCTCTGGCCTATCTGAATCCCTATTTAAGGACCAGAGTGCCAGCAATCTAAGGTATTTAACTTACTTTCTCCTCTTTTCAGGCTTCTGGCCCAAAGTCCACATAAGAATTTTTCCTTTGGGCCTTGTCTGGTAAGGCTAATTGAACAGTTGACAGCTGTCAGATAGCATATTCGTAGGCTGGAAACTCTCAAGTCATGGCAAAAAAAGAATCTGAGTCCACACAGGAATTTCTGATCATTTGGCCCATTATCCTGAGAAAAACAAAAACAAGACTTAATAAAAGCCTTAGACCTCAGTCATTTTGTATGCTGATGAATCTCTGTTCTTAAATTTTCAAGGAAAAGCAATTCTAGGCAATTAGAGATTTTTAAAAAATCTCAAACTCCATGATAATCTTGGTCTTTTCCATGACTAAGAGACATTCTTCCAGCCAGACTCGGTTTCTTTCTTTTTCTTCTAGTCAAGAGCATCAGTTGTCCTCTTCTCTCCTAAACAGTTCCTTCTACAAGTGCTTTCCAGCCTGCCTGCTCACTCCCTTGCTTCTACACTACCTAATATGGCATCTTGTTGTTGACCTTCACATGTGGGCTATGCCCTTGCCAGTGAAGGGGATGTAGTCCAGGCATAGACAATAAAGAAGCCCAGACGCTCTGCCAGGTGGCTTTGCTTTGTCCTGGGGACCTCTGTTGTTGCTTAAGCCTCTTTTTTTTTTTTTATTTTTTTTAATTTTATTGTTGTTGTATTACATCCATCCCCTTTTTGCTCCCCTCTGTCCCCCTCCCCACCCACCCATTCCCCCCAAAGTCAATCCCACCTGTTGTCCATGTCCATGGTTCCTTTATACTAGGTTCTTGTCTAAGCTGCTCCCCTTCTTTGCCTCTGCCTCCCCCCTCCCCCCAACCCCTTTCCCCCTAACCACTGAAGGCCTTGTATTCATATACTTGGTTCTGTTTTGCTTGTTGTTAGTTTTGCTCATTATTGTCCCGTAATGGGTGAGATCATATGATATTTGTCCTTCACTGACTGGCTTATTTCACTAAGCATAATACTTTCCAGTTCCATCCATGTTGTTGCAAAGGGTACAAGTTCCTTCTTTCTTTCTGCTATATAGAATCCCATTGTGTAAATGTACCAAAGTTTTTGATCCAATCATCCACTGATGGGCACTTTGGCTGTTTCCAGCACTTGGCTATTGTAAATAGTGCCGCTATGAACATAGGTGTGCATAGGTTCTTATGAATTGGTGTTTCAAGATTCTTTGGGTATAGTCCAAGTAGTGGAATTGCTGGATCAAAAGGCAGTTCCATTTTTAGTTTTTTAAGGAAACCCCATACTGTTTTCCACAGTAAGCCTCTTGAGAAGAAAGAGGAAACAAACCCAAAAAACTACCTTAGGAAACTTCTGACAAGAATCAATGATAGGCATTCACTGAATACCTGCTGCGTGTTTGGTGCTATATATATAATTTCATGTTTTATCATCTCATAGCAACCTATGCCTTTAGTCACTCTCGCAGACTGGGGAGCCTTGGAGAAGTTAAACTACACATCCGAACTCTCGAGCCAAGTAGCGGCAGAGCTGAGAATTTAACACAGGACTGCCAGGCACCCAAGGCAGCCCTCCAAGGACCCCTCAAATTACTGAGGCTCTGACACTCACACATTTTAGCAAACCTAGCTTGAATCCTTGTACCCATGGATCCTGTGGCACTTTTTCAGTATTATGAGAGTCTTAATTTGTCTAAAACCTAGTTTTTTCTTTTTTTTTTCTTTTATTCATAGTCAATATTTTAAAAATCAAACGATTGGTTTGGTAAAAATAATGCATGTACATATTAATAAATTTTGCCAGTATGGAAAATTACAGATTGGAAGATATAAATAATTCTAGAATTCATCAAATAGTTGAGTGGTTATTTCTGGATAGCCCACTCTGTCATTTCTGCATTATGCAAGTATAAGAATTTGTATAAAATTTCATATTTTGATGCATTGTATCAAAGTATTAGATTTCTGAGGTTAAAAAAATAAGTATATAAATAAAAAGGTAGGTGGTTTGCCCAGCTTCAGGTGCTTAGTTACTCATAGATTCCAGTTGACAGAGCTCAGACCACATAGCTGGGATCCTTGGACTTCCTACCCACTGCTTGATAAGTCTGGTGGCCTGTACATAAGCTACTTACTATGAAACGGGGAGAGAGAGAATACACATCTTACATGTTGTTCACACAAATGCTGGGTTGTTATTTTTCCCACAAATAGGATTTTTCATTTGCCACCATTGAATTTCTGAATTTTTAACAGATTTTTAGAGTGGGGCTCATCTCTCTCTCTCTCTCTTTTTTTTTTTTTTTTTTTTTTTTTTTTTTTTTTTTTTTTTTTTTTTTTTTTTTTTTTTTTTTTTTTTTTTTTTTTTTTTTTTTTTTTTTTTTTTTTTTTTTTTTTTTGCTATTTTATTTTATTTTATTTTTAATTTTATTGTTGTTGTATTACATCCATCCCCTTTTTGCTCCCCTCTGTCCCCCTCCCCACCCACCCATTCCCCCCAAAGTCAATCCCACCTGTTGTCCATGTCCATGGTTCCTTTATACTAGGTTCTTGTCTAAGCTGCTCCCCTTTCTTGCCTCTGCCTCCCCGCTCCCCCCAACCCTCTTCCCCCTGACCACTGAAGGCCTATTCCTTGTATTCCTATACTTGGTTCTGTTTTGCTTGTTGTTAGTTTTGCTCATTATTGTCCTGTAATGGGTGAGATCATATGATATTTGTCCTCCACTGACTGGCTTATTTCACTAAGCATAATACTCTCCAGTTCCATCCATGTTGTTGCAAAGGGGACAAGTTCCTTCTTTCTTTCTGCTATATAAAATGCCATTGTGTAAATGTACCAAAGTTTTTTGATCCAATCATCCACTGATGGGCACTTAGGCTGTTTCCAGCACTTGGCTATTGTAAATAGTGCCGCTATGAACATAGGTGTGCATAGGTTCTTATGAATTGGTGTTTCAGGATTCTTTGGGTATAGTCCAAGTAGTGGAATTGCTGGATCAAAAGGCAGTTCCATTTTTAG